>APFE031267161.1:29393-144631 GCA_000404065.3 Pinus taeda | reverse complement strand
TGTAAGGATAAAGATTAATCCTAAACTAATTAAACCTAATTAAGAGAAGAGGAAGGTGAATTAAAATAAGAATAATAAATTAAATTTAGAGAAATGTAGAGAACCTCCATGTGGCAACAACTAACATAAGAATATCCATCTAAGAGATAAATTGAGTTAAATTAGAGAGTAGATAGGGAGATCAAATCTTGACTCATTAATTGACTTTAGTAATGAACACAAATTAAGGAATAAAAAGGGGATAAAGAGGCAACTAGGAGAAAAAATAGGAATCTTGTTGAGGTGAGGAAAATATTAATTTTAAATTAAAATTTAAGTAAATAACTTTGGGAGACCCTTGATGAGAGAGTGACACGGGTGGGTGAATAATAAAGCTATTGAATTATAAAAAAATAATTAATTATGCATGACATGCCAAGGGTGACCTATGAGGACTCCTATAAAAGAAGGGGCAAGCCATGGGAGAAGGGATTTTTTTTGGGAACCATAATGTTGGATGGATGAGATGATGTCAGAGCAGTGATTACGAAACTATAGTGAGTTTGGTGAGGTAGAAGATTTAAATAGAGGGGACCCTTGAGCCAAGGAGGGCTCTCCTCTACCAGCTAGGGCATTCCTCCATTGTACAACCCCTTTGCAGCTCGGGGGTCCGCGGGGAAGAAGAGTACTCAAGGAGTAGGCTGGGAGGTTAACTAGTGGGTCATCACATTCAGATCAAGTGCGTCGTAATTCACTCGCGAAGGTGACCAACAACAAGGGAATACCAACAATAGCAAAGCAAGTGGAGTCTCGTCTTCGGGTGAACTGTACATATGTGTTGCAATACTATTTTGATCTTAGTTAAATGTATGTAAATATTATGATATGTTTCCTGAAATGAATTTCAAGAATGTGTGAGACAGTACTGAATAAATTGAATTCCCAATGTGTTTCTCTTCTGGTTCTATTTCGCTGTGATATATATATATATATATATATATAATATATATATATATATAATATATATATAGTATGGATGTGGTCCCTACAACGAAGATTTCATGCATGGACACAGTAAAAGAAAACACAGACACATTACATGATATACAATACAATGTATGATATACAATGCACGCATAATGTTTTCCTTATGAAAAGAGCGCGGATCTAACTTTTAAGAATCCATTAGAATACTAATAAATAGTTAAAAGATTATTAAAAGATTTCATGAAACTTGAAATTGGCATATGTTATTTTCTAAACATATTGTCGATTTTGCTGACAACTGCCACATGCTTTTTGAGTGAGATGTGGCACATTTAGCACCTTCATTCTAAACCAATCTAACACATTTCAAAAAAATTTATTGATTAAAAATCGAAGTGATTCCCAAAAGTTGTTAATGCCTACTTTTCCCTCTACGAAAAGAAACACAGTGTTAGTTGTATGGTGACACAGGTTCCTAAGAGAACAAAGTTCCAGTAAAGAGAAGAGTTGGGTTGGGAAGTTGGTGCAATCTATAAGTTCAGGTTAGTGAAATTAATTGTAAACATGGGGATAATGGAACCTTTGTTGCCTTTGTGCTTGCCATGCTTGTTGTAGAGGTTGTTATCACCAGTTTTCTTTGCTCGCTTATTTTCTTGAAAGCTCGTCTAAACTTCTGGCTCATCCATGGAAAGACCCATCATATCTCGTATTTGGAGATGTGCTACTCCGCTTGCTCGCATAGGCTGATCAACTATTTTGTATATATAGTAGGGGCAAGGCATGCAACACATCACACTTACACACAGACTCTGCATGTCTCTTTATTTTTGTTTGGGTGGGCAGAGTCGGAAGGGGTCCAATGTATGTTATGGAGCGTAGGATCCCCGTTTAGTCCTAGGCAGTAGCTCCCCATCCATTTAAATAAGCATGACGGGTGGTAGGAGAAAACCCACTGAGAGATCTGTACTACCTTTACAGCTCTCAATTAGACCGAAACTGGCTTTTTGGGGGCCGAAGGACCGCTTGCCTTTAATGCTTGGGAAACCCATCATTATGGACAGACGAAAAGGTGGGTACCTGGGGGATGGTTCCAAGGCAGAGGGCTTAGGCTGAGTTTCAAGTCCCAAGAAAGAAGGTCCCAAGGAGGAGATAGTTATGAGGGTTCCAAGGATAGTCCCAAGGATGGAGGTCTAAAGGATTCAAGCACAAGCGAAAGCAGGAGTAGAGTCAGTCGATATGGGAGTTGTTGGAGGAGATTAAGAACTAGAAATGCATCCCCGAGGTTACAAGAATGCCCATAGCAAGACAGTATTACCCCAGAAAAATTGTTTGTAAATAGTAATAGGAAAAGCATTTTTTTTATGGTCATTCTGAGGGATTGGATCTTGGCCGTGTTTTTCTTCTGTTTCTCCATAGTTTTTGTAATTTACTGACTCAAAGCACCATTTCAGGTAGAAGCACCATAAACACCAAGAGAAATATGCTTGAAAGATTTATTGTTTTGATACATACAAAACTTGCATTTTTAAATTTATCCTTTTGCATTGTAAATAATAGAACATGAGAAGAATTATGCAACTCGCAATTTAGAATTAGAAGCTACTGGTCCCATCTGAAATATGCTTGAAAGATTTATTGTTTTGATACATACAAAACTTGCATTTTTAAATTTATCCTTTTGCATTGTAAATAATAGAACATGAGAAGAATTATGCAACTCGCAATTTAGAATTAGAAGCTACTGGTCCCATCTTCTTTTTTGCTTTAGCTTCTGGGCATCCTTTAGCTTCATAGTTTTCTGGTTGCCACCACTTAAGAGTCAGAAGGAAATATTTTCTCTTTTGGTTGGAAGCGTCAGAATCACTTTAGTGTTTTCTGGTGGCCACCAAAAAAAAGTTGAGTCTTGAGGAACAATGGAATAGTTTAGAAACAATAGTATTTTCAGACAATAGTTTAACAACAATTTTTGCTGCTTTTATTACTGGGTGGGCTGGTAAATTAGATTGATAGGAAAAATTATATAAAAAATAAGACTCACCTATACATTAGGTTCGCTTGCAAAGAGATACATATCAACACCTGATATTAGCTGGAACAGTCGAAATTTCTTGGGTAAGCAGAGAAGCGCCTGGTATTAGCTAGAACAGTTGGAATTTCTTAGAGTAAATTATCTTGACAGGAACAATTATATAAATTTGTTTATTTCTAAGCTAAATCCACATGCATCACCTATCAATCCTGATTTTGGTTATGTTTTTCCCTGCAATTGGTCAGTGTTTTTTGGCCCATTATAGTGTTCACGTCTCATGAAAAAAATATGCAATATAACCGAAAAAATATAAGTACCTGGAGCAAATATAGCTGTAGATCAGGATATGAAATTTCTTGAAGACTGTAAGGCCTGTCTTGGCTAAAAATATCTTTGGAATCTTCCAGATACTTTCAGTGCAGTTTTTATTTGTGGTCCTGCAAATCCTATACTTGATGCAATAATAACATTAATGTCGATTTCGAAAAACGATCAACCAAATGCAATATTTCGCAGTTAATTAACATCCAAGTGAAAATTGGACTTGCCTTTTCCTGAAAACCACAGTCTACCCTCTTGAGTGCATTCGCGGTACCACTATAGCCTGATTAGGGTTTTGACCAGGTTATAGTTAAATTCCTTGAAAACTGCAAGGCCTTCATTTTTTGTTGCAATATTCCAGATAATTTTAGTATAGTTTTTATTTATGATCCCGCAAATATTATATTTGATGCAATAATAACATTATTTTCAATAATAAATTCGGAATAACGAACAAACCAATGCAAGACCTACACTTTATTAACATCTCAACAAAAACAGGACTTGCCTTCTTCTGAAAACTATCGTTTTCCCTCTTGAGTGGGTCTATGGCATCTCTATGATGTTATCAGGGATTTGAACAGGTTATAGTGAAATTCCCTGAAGATTTTAGGGCCTTTATCTTTGGCTACAAAAATCATTTCCATCGTCCAGATATTCTCAGTGCAATTTTTCTCTGCGATCCAACAAATACTGTATTTGATGCAATAATAACATTTGTATCAATATCGAATTCGGGATAACAATATACCAACAACACATCAGGCCTTGCACGTCTTGATTGACATGTATGGGACATGTGTCTACGTCTTGATTGACACATATGAGACATGTGTCTACTTCTTAACAAGATATAGGTTTCACTTTCAAGGAGTATACGCCATGATTTTACTTAACATAAAATGTTGCAAAAACAATGATATAGCAAATTTAGTTCATTTTAAATTTCAAATTGTCTTAATACTTTGCATCTTCCCTAAAGTTTTTTGCCTCATATTGCCTCGGTCTGAGGCCAAATAAAATGATGATTTCTTTGATTGGTTAAAACAAAAAGAATTTCAAAAAAATTTAGTTATATATATATATATATATATATATAATATATTATTCATTACTATGTAGTTTCAAAAGATTTGATTAAAAGTTAAAAGAATTTCATTGGTTCTCGTGTCGAACTAATAGATAGCTAAAAACCAATTACAATAGTCCCTACAACCCCAAAAAGGCAAGGACTAAAAACATCTTAAAATTCTACATTAGATACTTCAAAACTTTTTGAAACATTGGACTTACTTAATACAAAATCAACTCATACCAATTGCATAATCCCAACCTAGTGACAAAGATAATAACCTGGTTGACCACATAAACCAACAAGAGCTTCATGTTTTTTTTGAAAGATTTAAAATTAGTTTTAAGCAATAGTGAGGAGGAGGTCCTACTCCCTTCCACGTGGGGCCTCTCACATTCTCATCTCCATCCATCAAAAGACTCCCATAAGTTTTATAACTCATGTTGCTTAAAAAAATAACCTGTTTTGTTTTGTTATTTGATAAATTTTTTATTTTTATTTTATTTTTATATATTATCCAAAAAACCTTGTTTTTGTTTTTTATTTATAATTAAAAAAAAATTATAATTATTTATTTTGAATTTAACATTTACTTTGATATACTTTTTTATTTTTTATTTATTAATTTTTGTTTTATAATTGGTTTTAGATTTATAAAATTATTAAATTAATGAAAACTTATAAAAATAAAATCTCAATTGATTGTTTAGATTTTTTTTTTACTAACATAGTGTAATTCCCAAAGAAGGATTGATTTTTAAAATTCAATTTTTGAAGAGTCATAACTTAATATGTACTCATCCAAGTGAGACTTATAATAATTTATTTGAAAATTAAAACTATGAGAAGATTTTGGGAGTGCTTACATGACTAGATATGGTCATTAACTATGCCAATATTTTAGGAGAAATCACAACTATGAATTTGCAATAAGAAATCAATTTTGTGAGTCATTTTTTGTGAACTTTATTTGCCAAAAAAAATTGTTGATACAAATTGGTTCGAAGACTATCTTCTTGGGCCAAAGAAGTTTTGACAGAGATAAACGAGACGTAATAATTTATTTTCATTTAATTTATTTAATTAAATGCTAGTGTGAGAGCTTGTTTTCCCAATTTTGCAATTTCAATTGTGATGTTAAATTGAGTTTAGTTTTATTTTTATTTTTATATTTATTGACTTATTGCAAGAAGTTTGTTTAATAGATTAAACTCAAGGGATTGGAGGAATGAAATTGAAACAACAAAGGAAAAAATGGAGAACTTGCAGCTCCAAAAATGATGGATCTAAACTGCTTTCAATAACTCTCCTTTTTGGAATTTCTTTTGTAAATTATAAATAAGAATTTGGAGAATGGAGAAGAAGTTTCGGATCTAAAACTTTAGGGGAAATTCTCTGTAAAAAGAGGGTTTTTTTTTACAATTGTAGAGGAAAGAATATTACAGAGAATTAAGTATTATTTAGGCCAAATTTAGGGAAATTCAAAGAGATGTATTTCAACTCTAAAAATTTCATGTTACCATGAAATTTTCTAAGAACTTTTGTGCTCAAAATGTTTTAATCAAATCTGCAATTTTTGTACACTTTTTTCAGAGATAAAGGTTAATTGATGGCTTGCATTTAATTAAAAATTTGATGCAATTCTTGATCGAGATAAGTATGTGGTTTTCGAGTTTTGCATTATTGTAAATTAATTCAATTATATGCTTGTTTAAATCATTTGAAAGCTATCTTGTAATGATAGATCTAATTGTTATCAAGTTAAATAATGGATTCAAATAGATAGACATGACATAATTGTTAACTATTTAGCAAATTGATGTCAAGTTTATCAAGGTTTAATAATGATTCTTTTATGAGAACTATTTTCTTATGGCAGTCATATCATTAATATTGACATCTTATTTGAATTTGGATGTATGTGCAACATAAATATTATAGCTATTTATCATATGGTTAAGTGTGCATATATGTTTGAATAAGCAGTAGGTTTTGGAACTATATTCTTGGCCTGTTCATTTCTCTTTTAATTCCAAATTTAGGCTAGTCCAAACTTCACTACCTTGCTCTTGGTTGGGATCATATCTATATCTTTCCAATCAATATAGATTTAGGATTTATTTTCTCTTGCTACATCCTATAATATATTTGCATTTAGAATTAATTCATTGCATTTTAGATGTCTCTGTATGTCGGAGCAAACATTAGCGTGACCTAGTTGAGCCCTAGTTTCAACTTAAGGATTGCTTTCTTGCTAGCATGTAGCAAGAGGGTAAGTTTGATTTACTCTTTTGTTGATAAGTAATTATAAAGATCACAAGTCAACAAGGAGGGTGACGGGGTAACTGGACCTAATAGAACTAGTCAAAACTACCAATCTAAAGGGAAAATAGTCTAATTTGGGGCTCTAACTGGGAGGTCTCCCTCATGTTGATTTTGGTCATTTTTTTCCATCAACAGGTACCTAGATACCTATCAACATTTTATAGTAAGCATAAAAGAAAACTAACAGATCAAGCATATAATCAATAAATAATGTAGCATGTGCATGTGAGTATCTCTAGGTCTAGTGTTTGAACTTGTTACTCTGATACCACTTTGTAACACACCGACGGACTTGTCCAAACAACCAACCACACTCCATATTATGAATAATACGACGAAGCCAACGGGGTTTGAACCTGCCAGGCCTGGTGGGCCAGCCCACCAATCGGGTGACCTCATTATAAATAATGTCACCAACCATAAAATAAAACGTGCCAATTCCAAGTGGGGAGTTTGCAGGCTTGGAACCCAGGCCCCCCACCCCAAACTTAAACTCCTTTACTAATGGCCCATTGGTGCGCCTTGGAATTTCCGCTCGAAATATTTTGTATAAACCAAAATTTTCACCATTCACCCAACAAATGGAGGATAGTATCGAGCACTAATTATAATTAAGGTGGAACCTTGACTAGGCACGAGAACCAAGGAGCGGAACCTTGACACAAGGAATATGTAGGGAATCTAAAAGATTCCATTGGGGGCCAAATTTGCACAGTGACAAAACCATGCCAACTTTATACTCAAACAAACCAGAATTTCACCATGAGTCTCATGGCGTAATTAATTTTCTTATTTGAGAGGTGGAATTTTAGTGAACTTGCATGGAGGAATATTTGTGGAATCATGAGGAATCTAAAAGATTCCTTAAGGGCCAAATTTTGACAATTTTAGAACCAGTCCCACGTTATAGTCATTTTATTCAATTTTTTGCAAGGCACACTATGGTGAAGTCATATTTTTCATATGAGTAGTAGAATTCCAATCAACTAGCGAGAAGAAATATTTGGAGAATCTTTGAGATTCCCGAGGGTCCATATTTTGAGAGTGTTAGAAAGGGGTTAAGTTTATAGTCATTCTTCATGATTTTTTGCCAGGAATTCAATGCTACAACCCATTTCTTCAGCAGAAGTGTGCATTTTCAGTCCATTCCTGGAAGTGGAGGTATAAGGTGTCCTATGTACATGCATGTAATTTGATTTTGTTGAAGATTAATGAACAAGGCCTCCCCACTTTGAGCAGGGCCCGGAAACGTAACCCACATTGGATGAACTCCATTATGAAGTTGTTTTGTGCCTTATTTTCTCATGGTTGCATTTTATTTCTGCTCCTTCTAATTGATATTCTTTCATGGATACATGTTGTTTTATATGTAATTATGTATGCATCTTTGAATTAAAAGGATTTGGATCACTAGTAATATAAAATTTTACTTCAATCCCACCTTTGAATAAAAAATTATGTCCATTTGAGTTTTCATGAATCAAAAGATGCCATGTCATCCCTCTACCACGTTGCATCAACGTGATGATCTTAATCAACCTGTCAACACCACTTGGCTTGGGCGTATTAGCTATCAACATGTTCATTGCATAGGTTTTACATTCACACACACACACACACACATGCGCTCGCGCACACACACACATATATATGGATTGCCAATCCATTCGTGCTCACCATATATTAAAATATCCATTTATGTGGTTGATTAACGAATGTCATTTGTTGGTAACATCCTCGTTACCCAGGCTCTATTACCCGACCTTTTCCACTTGTGCTTTAAGAGTTTTCTCTGAGGTTGGCCCTCTAGGCTTACGTGCCCTGACAGGTTCACACCTTTGTACTATCAATGCTTTTGATTGGCCTGTGACCCTTGCTCCTACCACGACAATCTGACCCTACATTATCTCGGGTGTCTACTCCAGCGCTCCTTTGGTTTTCCTCCAAGGAAAGTATCCTTGGATGGGTTGTCCCGCCAGGACCTCCCACTCCAAACCTCTACCAACCACTGCATCTTCTGTTGCTAACTCCTCTCAGACTAGCTTCACCCCACTTATTCTCCTTTATGTGTGACTTTCTGTGACTTCAGGGATGCAACCCTTTGAGCTTACATCATCTCAAATTTCTTTCGAGTTGTCGATTTGTTTGTGCTCAATCTCAGTGATTCATTTATGCAACACCCACTCTTGATCATTGGTTACAATTATGTGTTGAACCTTGGGACTAAGGCAAGGGAGTGTAATAATGATAGGCATCCATATAAGGTTCCATCCTATGCACTTTCTCACATTTTAATGAGATGAGTTTGGGATACGATACGACAAGGGAACCATACTGCACTCATTCATAAGTATGCTCGGTCGAGGCGCTGATGGTTCAGTTTGAAGCCTGGGATGTGTAATTCATGCTAACACTTTTGATGATTTTAGCCATGGCTCGATCATGGTAGTTGTCTAAGAGTTTGAACATGTGTTAGGGTCTGACTCTTGCCCATGGGGTTTTATGAGTCACGCACAGTGTTATCCCTCCTAAGATTCCTGCAAGAATACCATCTCAAGGTTTTTTATGATAGGAATACAAGGCATGGTTCAAGGACTTGTCCATATGGGTCAGGGACTTACCTGTTCATCCTCTTAGAGTCCTACAATCCCTGGAGTTCTTGATGTCATACAAAGAATAGATCGATATGGGCTCAAACATCTACAAGTTTCCTCTAATAAAACATATAAGTGTAACAAACTTACAAAAATAGTAGGCGGAAAGCATACGATGCCAAGAGGGCCACCAAGAAATCAACATCTCACAAAATAATAGGGAATCCATCTTTACATTCCTATTATAGGCATAAACCATATATACAAGCACGTAATCAAAATTATCACAAGCCTATAAGCATTTCATTTTCAAAAAAGAACCACATAGTTGAATGGGAAAGTCTCATAAAAAGAATCATAAAACATTCAATTAATTCAATTATAAAGACTCATGCAATAATATCATGCAAGATATTACATATATTTTTCTTTAAATTTACAGCTCTCAACTCAAAGAATTTTCATTTACAATTCATAAAAGAAAGGCAACTGAAAATGGGACTTTAATTTTCCACCCAACCTTAGGATTACTGTAGTCAGGATTACTTACAATAGTCACCCCTGAGCCATATCCACAATCTAAGGGGAATTCCTCTTTCAACAAACTTGTAGAAAGCCTTCTTTGGGACATAGAGGATGGGAAATTATGTCAATGGGTGGCTTATTAGCTAGTCAAGCATAACGGAATCCATTGTAAGGGTGGTTTTCAATTGTGTTAAGAACTCTAAGATTGTTTATTATCCCACAACAAGCACCATTGTGCACGTGGTTTATCAGCCCTAGAAAACACCTTGAGTAGTTTATCGGCTATGTCAAGCACTACATGAGTAGTTTATCAGTGCACAACTCCCATTTCCTCTTGCTCTTTTGGTCACAATTCCTTCTCTCGGGGAAATCTAATTCCCTCAACTCATAGCTTATTCTTACTTTGCGAATTAGCTCTACCAAGAAGAGGCCCAACCCCATATTGTTGTGCATTCTCCTTTTTATCATTTTCCTAGGGGTCTCTTCATATTACTCTTGGACTCTTCCTTTTCTTTTCTTTTCCATTATTTTCACCTTAAAATTAATTTAAGGTGCAAAATAATCCAACATGGGTTCCGTTGATGGTGTTGGAAATCCATCAACTAAAGGGGTCTCCCCGATATGAAGTCCCAAGTAGACCTCACACCATTTGGAGTAGGAGCCCCAACTAGAAATACGACTAGTTGCCATCATTGTGATCGTAAAGATGTGCCTTGGATACAATTAACACATAAGAAGACATACACATATCTTTGGTATCAAAAAGTAAGTAAACTTTGTATAATATAGATTGTAATGCCTAAAAGGTTCTTTCACTCAAAGCAAAAGGAGAGTGAGCCTCTAGAAGAAAAGTAGTTGTAATATCCTAAAAGAGGCACACACACATATGTAAGAATCATTAGTTAGCCTGCAAAATATTTCACAAGATAACAATGATAGTGAAAGAAAATACAACACACATTCAATAAGATATACTAAAGCTAATGAAATAGTTCATTTACTTTAGCATGAATGAAACAACATATACCGTAAACATTTTAAGAATAGTTTTACAACATTCATGATAAATCCATGAAACTGTGTTGTCCCTGAGAGCTTCTTATCATTAAGTGAAAGTTTCAAGTATACAATACAATGATAAGACACTAGTCCCAATAATGGAACATGAAGCTACCACTTGCTTCTCCAAAGAATTATACTCGCTTCTATGTTATATTAGAGAAGCCAAGGCTACAAATCTCCAGTTCCAAGCCTCATACTTGAGATATGAGGGTTTATTTATAACATATGTGGTTACCTTTCATATTCCCTTGTGACCTTTGATCTCCCTCATGACTCTTGAGCTTCTTTTGTCTCTATTCTATCTAATGAATCTTCATATTCCATATTTGACTCTTGGACTTCCACTTACATTTACATTTCTCGTTATTTTCTAAATACAAAATCACATAAGACAAAATGTGAATAGAGCTTAATAAGAAAAAACTCTATACATTGTGCTTGAGCTTGAGGAAAATCAATCTCAAAAACTTCTACTTGTAGCTCTGATGTAACATAATGGTACCAAGCCTTGTATTGTGTTGCTATTTCCTCAATCTTTGAAGGAAGATTTGACTTATATCTGACTCTTTCCTCCATTGTATCCAAATAAATAGCTTTGAAACCAATTTGAACATTATTCCATAATAAGAACAACTTCATGTTTAACTTGGCAGGTCTGGCTACAAACTGTTGAATTTTTTTGCCTTGTGATCTTATTGTCACTGCTACAACACCCTCTAGAATTTTCACTAAATTCAAATTTTGGATCCTATTCATTGTCATATCAAGTATCTCCTCCTTCGTCAAGTGTCATTTCATGTTTCTTTATATGTTATAAGTGTTCTTGAATGTTCTCAAGTGTCATCGCATCTATTAGAACATCTCTTAGTGCATTTCATTGTCACACCACCTTTGTGTTATCAAACGACATTTTTGGGTCGTAGTCGCACACACTACACTAGTTGTAATTGGGGAACATGTAGAAAGTGGTGTTTTGATGTATATTCATTGTTGATCAAGTTTGTGTAAGTTTTCACGATGAGTTAGGGTGTGTCACACCTAGATCTACGTCTAAACTCATCTTATTTACCCCTTGCCTTATCATCTAGACTTAGATGAATTTTAGTTTCAAATCAAGCCCATTAAGGCGAAGAGCACACAATCATACTCCAAATCATTGATGGGAGATCCTTCGTTGTTTAGAAGTGTGCCCTACGCCCTCTTTGCAAGATGGGTGCACTCCCAAATCATGAATCCACTTCCTTGTTTTGAACTGCAACCTCCAAAATGACTAAGTCTTCCTTGCGTGCACTCCTTCAACTCAAAAACGTGCACCCTCCTTGAGCACAATAGCACACCCTGAAGACTCAAAGCTAAATCCTTTAGCCTTCCTTTATGCGCCTTGTGCCCTCTTGAACTTCTTGAGTGCACTAGTGCACTTCAAAGGAATGAATTGCAAGCCTTCAACCTTTAGGAGTATGCCTTTCACCCTTCCTGAGGCCTCTTGAGCACATGAGCACACCCCGAAGGTGTGAAGCTTCAACCTACAACCTTCGGGAGTGCGCCATGCACCCTCCCTCTATCCCTTGAGTGCACAACACACTTGGGAAGTCTAAAGCCTTCACCTTTATCCTTCTAACTTGTGACATGCACCCTACCTTGATTAGGTGCACGCAAGGAAGACTTAGTCATTTTGGAGGTCGCAGTTCAGAACAAGGAAGTGGATTCATGATTTGGGAGTGCATGAAATTTTTTTGGGACCCTATATTAGGTGGGCGAACCTATCTATGATTTTGTGCATGGTTTTTGCACATGGTTTTGGGCGTGATGGTTTTTGGTCCTTGGTATTGGATGCTTTGACATGTATATATATGTATTGTAACATTGAAAGGAACATAATGAAAAATCAATCTGGTAGTCCCAGTTTTGGGATCTAGGGGAAAATCTCTGTGTATATTTGTTTTATGTGTTATGCTCTCCCTATAGTTTATTTTCTGTGTTTTAGAATTGGTATGCAGGTAATTTCTATACAGAGTTAAAACCTATAGTTGGTATCAGAGTTGTTTTGGCTTCAAGGGGCGCCTTTGTTGTTGAGGGGTTTCGCTCGGGCCTATGGTAGACCCTATTCAGTGGTAGATCTGCGGGATGGATTTTGGTGGTGAAAGAAGATGGCGAGTAGTGGAAAGATAGAGATCGAGAAATTTAATGGTCAGATTTTTTGAGTTATGTAAACTCAAGATGGACGATCTGTTGGTAGATAAATATCAGTGGATCACAATAGATCCGGGTACTAAACTAACAGGAGTGTCCGATGAAGAACGGAAGAAGTTGGATCAGAAGGCAAAGAGCACAATATGATTGTGTGTCTTAGATTCAGTATTGTTGAATGTATTAGGGGAAGCTACGATGAAGGCTTTGTGGGACAAGTTAGGGACTTTTCACCAATCTAAGCCTGTGGTGAATAAACTGCTCCTACGGAAAAAGTTGTATAACCTAAGGATGAAACATGGAGACTCGGTGACAGAGCATATGAATGCATTTAATACTGTGGTAAGTCAGTTATTATCTGTTGATATTAAAATTTTAGATGAAGGTAAGTGCATCACTTGGTTGTGTTCTCTACCAAATTTGTGGGATAGTCTGGTTATTGCAATAGGTAGCAATACAACTGCCTTGTAGTTTGACGAAATAATCTCATCCTTATTGGCGAAGGAGATGAAATGGAAAAATATGGAGAGCCAGAATGGTGATGCCTTGTCTGTACGAGGATGGTCAAAATATATAAAAAAAAAAAAAAAAAAAGTCATCAAGTGGGAGATCTAAATCTCCAGGAAAACCTGTAAAGGTGTGCTGGAAATGTGGAAAGGAAGGGCACTACAAAAGGGACTGTAAATCTAAAGCTCCTGACAATGGAAAGGGATCTGATGATGCTCCTTTTGCAGAGGTGAAAACCACCTCAGATGAAGGTGGGGATGTGTACTTGGCTACTTCAAGTACACATGTAGATCATGAGGCATGGTTGATGGACTCAGGTGCATCCTTTCACTTCACTCCCCATAGAGAGTGGCTCTGCGAGTATGAGAAATATGATGGTGGTTATGTCATCTTGGGGGATGATAGGAAGGCTAAAATCGTTGGTCATGGAAAAGTTAAGTTGAATTTTCAAGGTGTAAGGGTTAGAACACTTTCGGATGTTCTGCATATTCCTACATTGGCCATAAATTTGATTTCTGTAAGCAAGCTGGATGATGGAGCACTGGTATTGATGCGGGGAGTTCGGATTGGAACTCTATACAAGCTACAAGGTAGCACTATTGTTGAAAGGTGCAACAGTTCTATGGTTCCTGAAAGTGGAGAAGAAAATCTAGTGGTATTTGGAGAAAAGACCATGCTATGACATCAAAGGTCTGGACATATTGGAGAGAAGGGCCTTCAAATACTTCATGGAAAATGTATGGTAGAAGGTATGACTATTAGCTCTTTGGATTTTTATTTTTATGAAAATTGTGTATATGGGAAGCAGAATCAGGTGAGTTTCCCCTCTAGTGGTAAGAGGGCGAAACAGATATTAGAGCTTGTGCAAAATGATGTGTTTGGACCTATGAAGGTTCCATCACTGGGTAAGTCTATGTACTATGTATCATTTATAGATGACTTCTCAAGGAATACATGGATATGTTTCCTTAAGAAGAAATCTGAAGTCTTTGACAGGTTTAAAGAATTTAAGGCTCTGGTGGAAATCCAGACAGGGAAGAAGATAAAGGTGGTATAGCATGCCAAAAGACTACTCCATACACACCTGAGGAAAATGGATTTGCATAAAGAATGAACAAGACATTGATGGAAAGGGAAAGAAGCATGCTCAGTGGTGTCAGGTTAGGATAGGGGGCAGAGGTGGTGGAGACTGCATGTTACCTGGTCAACAGATCACCTTCTCAGTGTTGGAGGATAAGACTCCACAAGAGGTATGGACTGGTAAGAAACCCTCTCTTTCACATCAGAGGGTATTTAGATGTGATGAATATGTACATGTTCCAAAGGAGAAAAGAATAAAGTTGGATAGTAAATCTGAAAAGTGCATCTTTATTGGGTATAAGGATGGTTTAAAGGGTTATAAACTTTGGAACCTAGTAATAAGAAAGGTTGTGTACAACTAAAATGTGGTGTTCAGAGAAGTGAAAGATTTATTAAACATGAAGTCCAACCAAAGGAACATGAGAAGATAGAGTTTGAGCTAAAGGAGGAAGAATCAAACTCTATAGCAGAAGAGGAATCAGAAGATGAAGAGCCACAAACTCCGGGCATGAGAAGATCAGTTCGAGAAAGAAAGCAGCCAAAAAGGAAGCAGTAGATTCAAAGGATGGAAAACTCTAGAAAGAGGCCACGGTTGATGAAATGGCATCTTTGCACAAAAATGAGGCTTGGGATCTGGTGGAGTTGTCGATTGGAAGGAAACCCATTGGCAGCAAATGGGTGTTCAAGAAGAAGACAAATGTAGAAGGAAGGGTGGAGAAATACAAAGCTCAGTTGGTAGCAAAAGGTTATTCCCAGGTGTCGGGAATTGATTTTGGTGATATTTTTTCTCCTTTTTCCAAGGTAACTTCTATTAGATTACTTTTATCTGTTGTTGCTACTTTTGATTTTGAGGTAGAACAGATGGATGTGAAGACAACATTTCTTCATGAGGATTTGGAAGAGGAAATCTACATCAAGCAACCTGAAGGATTTGCGGTGAAGGGTAATAAAGAACTAGTATGCAAGTTAAATAAGTCTCTTTATGGGTTAAAACAGTCACCAAGGATGTGGTATCAGAAATTTGATACATTTATACGGGGACTTGGCTTCACTAGAAGCAAAGCAGATCATCGTGTGTATTTTAAATTAATTAGCAACCGTGTTATTTATTTGGTCTTGTATGTGGATGATATGTTGCTGGTTGGAAATGACGAAGAAATTATCAAGGATTTGAAGACCCAATTGTCGTCCAAATTCGACATGAAAGATATTGGTGTTGCAAACTATATTTTGGGAATGGAAATTAAATGAGATCGGGAAAAGAGGAAGCTCTGGTTAAACCAGAGGAAGTATGTCGAGATAATACTACAAAGGTTTAATATGCAGGATAGTAAACCGGTGAAGGTTCCTATTCTTGTAGGTGTGAAGTTATCTGCTGAATAGTGTCCCAAGACACAAGAAGAGGAAGAGGACATGTCTCGTGTTCCATATGCAAGTGCAGTCGGTAGCCTGATGTTTGTGATGGAATGTACTAGACTAGACATTGCACATGTAGTGGGAGTATTGAGCAGGTTTATGTCAAAACTAGGGAAGGAGCACTGGACAACAGTGAAGCGGGTTTACAGGTATTTGTGTGGCACTAGTGATTATGGTTTGTGCTACCAAGGAAGACCAAGATTGGATAGAGTGTTGGATATTCGTGGCTTTGTTGATGCAGACTGGCTGGAGATCTAGATCAGAGAAGATCTACAAGTGGGTATGTGTTTAACCTATTTGGAGGTGAAGTCAGTTGGATGAGTAAGAAACAATCTGTAGTGACACTATCAACTATAGAGACAGAATACACAGTAACCACTCATGCAAGCAAGGAAGCAGTTTGGTTGTAGAGATCGTGTTCAAGTATGGGGTTAGTACAGGGAGCTATAAGGATAGACTGTGATAGCCAAAGTGCAATTTTCTTGGAAAATAACCCTACTTACCATTCAAAGACAAAGCACATTGATGTTCAGTATAAATTTGTGAGGGATATGATAGAAGAAAAAAAGGTGTTGTTGGTAAAGGTGGACACTTTGAAGAATACTGTAGATGCATTGACAAAATCTGTGAGCTCTGAGAAGTTCTCTTGGTGTAGAGAAACAATGGGCATTGTAGGGATGGATAAATGACTAAGCTCTCCTGTGGCCCCCCGTGGAAAGAAAAAAATGAGTGGGAGAATGTTGGGTTGTGTTATATTCCTTCCACGAAAAAATATAACACAACCCAACAAAGACTCAAAGCTCAATCCTTCAGCCTTTCTTAACGTTCCTTGTGCCCCCTTGAACTTCTTGAGTGCACTGGCACACTTCGAAGGAATGAATCCCAAGCCTTCAGCCTTTAGGAGTATGCCTTTCACCCTTCCTGAGGCCTCTTGAGCACATGAGCACACCCCAAAGGCATGAAGCCTTAGCCTACAGCCTTCGGGAGTGCACCATGCATCCTCCCTCTATCTCTTGAGTGCACAACGCACTTGGGAAGTCTGACGCCTTCCCCTTCATCCTTCGAACTTGTGACATGCACCCTACCTTGATTTATTTCTTCCCTTGAGTACATGAGCACATGATGAAGCTTTGAAGCTCCTCTTCTCAACCCTTCAGCCTTTCAAAGTGTGCCCATGCACCCTGAAGCACGTTTGACCCTTTTAAGCACAACGAAAAGGGATAGGCATAAAAATATTCACAAAATATGGTGTAATAAGATATTTTTAGGCTGATAGTTTCTCTTCATGAGTGATTGGAAAAACAGGTATTCCAGGGACCTCATGGAAACCACACACGAGGAAGATCGGGAAAAGATGATAAAAAAAGGAAGTGCAAAAAGAACCAAGAACACACTTTAAAATTGATGATCAAAGCACGTTAAAGACTCTAATATTGAATACCCTTGGGAGGATGGAAGAACTATGATCAGAAGATGAACAAAGAATAAATATAGTGGAATCCATGTCACCACTAGATCATAACCACATCATCAGTCACTATTAGTTCTTGTCATCAAGTATAGTGGTATGTCAAGTCTCATCATATGATGATGTGGAATTCATGATGTATCATTGTAATATTTTAAAAAGACAAATAAGAAGAATCCCAAGAGTCATGTGTGAACTAAATAGCCATGGAACTCCAAAAGACATGTAATACCGAAATTCATATGTAATTCCAAAAGTCATTTTGAATTCCAAAGGTTGTAGAACTCCGAAGGTCATTAGAAGTTAGAAAGTCAAGATTCATGAGGATGTGAAAGGTCATTCCTCAAGTTATAAATAGATCCTCCTTTCTCATGTAAATGGATTTTAACCTTGACTTATCCCATAAAGTATTACAGAGACGGAGTTAGTACTTTTGGGAGCAAGTAGTGGCTCTAACAATCCACTATTGGAGCTAGTGGTGTTCATTTCATTTATGTATCTTCAGACTTTTACTTAATATTGAAACCCTTTTCAGGCCACCACATTTTCACAACTAGATTGTGAATGTTTCTAAGACTATTCTTTGAATGTTTATGGTTCATGTTTATTTTCATTAAGTATTGGATTAGTTGAACTATTTTGGTTACTTCAGTGCTTCTTGTTGGAAATGTGTTGTTATGCTTATAATGATTGTCGCATCATTGTGAACCATTTCGCTTGATGTTAGACAAACCTTTCTCAATCACGTGTGTCTCCATTAGAATATTACTATTAATTTTCTCTTGAGAGGCTCACTTTACTTCTCTTCCCCGCAGTAGAAGAACCCAGATATATCAGTTATTGAACATACACAAGGCATACTAGCTTTCTCATTCAAAAGGACAATTACACTTCTCTTTTGTGTTGACAACTAAAGCCAAGAAATATCTTTAAGTAAACAACAGCCATGCCATATTCCAGATGGGAATTCTACACCAAATAGAATGATACCTAGTTGGGACTTCATATCGGGGATATCCCCTGTATGTTGACAGTATCGAGCATGTCAACATCTTGGCGCTAAAAGGAGGGTCGCTAGTATTTTATGGTTGATCACTCCACACACCTGAATCATTCTTCTTCCAATCAAGGTAGAAACATTTTGAGTGCTACTATGATTCCTAAAGTAGGAGTATCTTCTCACCTAGGCCAAAACCCACTTGTGAAGTTACTTACGAGTAGATTCAGGACATTCAACCTATAACTCATCAGTTTACAAAGGCTATCATATTAATTCTTGGAGCACATGATCTTCCAAATTTTCTGAAGGAAAGAGAGATAATTGGTACTGGTATATTGGTTTCTATATTCGAAGATTCAGTCTTTGCCACCTTGGAAGGGTTGGTTGAATCTGCAGACGATATTGAAGATCTAGAACAACTTCCACCTCTTAATGAAGGATACAAGGATGATACAATTGTTCTTTTTGATGAACTTTTCAATAGATTAGATGGTGATGAATATTATGATTCTAATAAGGAGGAAGAACACAAAGACGAGAACATGGCAAAACACAATTTGGTTTGGATGGCCCAAGGGCCTCTAACTCTTCCAGACAACTTGCATAGAATTCCTAGACATCCAAAAACTTTACTTTCAAATTATGATATGGATAAGAAGATGAAGGTAGAGGACCATCTTGATGATTTTTATCTACATTTACAAAGGATGGAGGTGAGGTATGATGATGTTTCCTGCAGGATTTTCCTATATACACTAGAAGGCAAAGCGGCATCATGGTACCAAAGTCTTCCCATCAATTCAATCCACACATGGAGGGATTTAAAAATATATTCTTGAGAGGTTCACAGATGAAAAAACTCCTTCCATGCTACTCGAAGAGCTCGGAAGCATGAAGATGGGGGAAAATAAATAGGTGAAAAGTGATCAATACAGTTCAAGAAGTAAAGGGCCTATATCTGAATAGGAATTGACTAGACATGAATTGAAAGAGAAGTCATTGAGAAGAATTTGTCCACCCATCAATCTTGCTCATAATGCATATAGAAAGTATGGAGATTAAACTAAGTCCAAGAACACTTCCTCAAGTAGCAAAAGCAAGTGTAGCATTTCAAAAGTGGCAAATAAAACCACTCCTCCAGACACTTCAGTATTTCATGCAATAGGGGGGACAATCGATTATAACATTGTGGAAGACATGAAGAAGACATGAACCAAAATTTATATTTATGAGCTCACCAAGATTACATGCTAGCATGAACTTATTCTCCAAACCTTTTCACGACCTTCGACAAGTGATAAAGCTTCCTCCTCCCAAAAGGTGTCAGGTAATTCATCTGGTTCTCTTGAATCTAGAGTAAATCGTCTAACATTAGAAGCTAACACTTTTTGCCCCCTATTTCTATTAATCTTTGAAAATTTCAATTATATTATCAACAATTGTTTAGTAGACTCTGCTGCATCTATAAATGTAATGCTTTTATCAGTAACAAAGAAAATAAATGAAAAATGGGAGAAAACCAATGCACACATTGTCCAATTGCACAGATCTCTTGTCTAAGATATTGGTGAGCTTAGAAATGTGCTTTTTAGATTATCAAAGGATGAATGAGTTCACCAATGTATGAACATTGTAATCGCGGAAGTACTAGAGGCCTATGGTGTATTACTTAACAGAGATTGGTTTAACAAATTACAAGGATATTTTACAACAGACTAGTCACATTTGTGGCTTCAATGCAAGTGCAGGAATAATCATATTCAAGTGAACATTGAGACATAAACGAAGCACACTGTGACACCACTTGAGGGCCACAACGCAGATCTTGCTTTTGCTAATTTGATTTTTGGTAATTTCTTTCTTGAAACTGACCTCGGGTGTTATCAGGTGCAACCATCACCCGTTCCATCAGATACACAACTGGAACTCCTTTCTTATTCTCCAACCGGTGAAAATTAAATATGTAATATAGGTGTACATAGTAGTAGTATTAGAAATAATAGTTGTATAGGAAGCAACTTAACAACTCGTAATATCTGGTCTTTATATTTTGATGTTTCAATGACATAGGACAGTTCCGAAGTAGGTTGTGTTCTTACAGACCCAAGCAATAAGAATTATATTCTTGCATGTCGTCTGGCTTTCGAGTGCACTAATACCACTGCAGAATATGAAGCACATGAACTTGGATTGAAGAAAGCTCTTGAAGGTAGAGTCTCTAAAGGTAATCAATGAATTAGAGGTGGTTACTCATTAGGTATGAGATACTATACACTGTGTTTCACCGCATTTTAAAAAATACCAATAGGAGGTATGGCATTTGATCAATCATTGTAAAGATTTGAATATTGTCCCTATTCCTAGACTTAGAAACGCAACAACAAATGCATTAGAAAATGTCGTTCCTAGGATGGTTCCATTGAAAAATGGTTTTTCTATTGAAATTTTATATAAACCATATGTGTCAGACAATGTTACTAATTTATGCATTTTCAATGATGACCAACATATACTACACTTTATGGATAATGTTGATATATTCAAAGATGCTACCATAGAGAAGGATGAGTAGGATTGGGCTCTGTAGAAAGCATCTAATGCAAAAAAAGGAAACACTATGCCAAAAAGTGTGGTGTCTCTGGAGAGAATATATGATCTTTAGAACTAGTTTAGATAGACAACCAACACGAAGACTCAGATTTCAAATCTAGCATCTAAAAAAGTCAACTTGGTAACCCCACAAGATCTGAAGCATGTGAACCTCAATACCTGTTTTTCTCCACAGGAACAACAAACATTTATCTGCATATTCTGAAAGTAGTATCAGGATCTGTTCACATGAAAATACGATGATTTAAATACTTATGATAGTCTTATCATCCAACACATAATTCTTATAAAAGAAGGGGTGAAATTGTTGCAACAGAAACTATGAAAAGTTCACCCAACACTAGAACCCCTTATTTAGAAGGAATTGAGAAAGCTATTGGATGCCCGAATCATCTCTAAATTTATACATTCCCAACTTGTTCCCAGTTAGAAATAACTCTGGTGAAATACGTCTATGTGTTGATTTTCAGAATCTCAACACGAATTTTGATAAAGATAACTATTCAATGTCATCCACGGAGCAGATACTCTAGATAGTTTCTGGGTCTGAAATTTTCTCACTATGAGACGTATTTTCAGGTTATGATCAAGCACTAGTAGCAGAGCCCGACCAATTGAAGACTACCTTCCAGACTAAATAGGGAACATTCACTTTTAAGAGAATGCCATTTAGACTAATAAATGTCAGTGCAACTTTGCAAAGAGTGATGGACATCACTTTTTGTGGCCTTATAGGTCAAAGAATGTTTTTTATTTAGACAATGTTACCATGTTTTCCAAGAAATGAGTAAATCATGTACATCATCTAAAGCATATATTCGAATGATGCCGAAAGTATGGGATTTCTCTTAATCCCAAGAAGATTGTCTTTGGTGTGTTTGAAGGGATTCCATTGGGGCACATCGTAGCGAAGAGTGGAATTAAAATTGATCCCAAGAGGGTCAAGGCTATCACTCATATCCCATTTCTGGTGAACAAGAAACGCATGCAGTATTTCTTATGGAAAATCATTTTGCTGAGAAAATCCATCTCCGACTATGCTCAAATAGTCAAACCCATACAAGAGATGATTAAGAAAGGTTTGTTGAAAATAGCAACAAGAAATGCTAAAAATAGAAGTGATAAAAATAGCACTACTATAAATAACATTTCAGAATACATTCCAATTTTAGTTAGTCCCTAAACTAAAATTGAGAATTAAAATTCGAATTTGATCTTAGCAGTTGTTTGTAAAATAATTAATTAATTCATCTTGAGTTAATTAATTGTAGAAAATCAAACTTGAAGTCTATGTGAAGACATGCAACAGTTTCTCCATTGATTGAGTAAGTTATCCCTTGATTAAAGGAGATCAGGATGAGTTGTACTTTGAGTTGTAATTAGTTAGCTCAGTTAACTGAGTTAAGTCCAGTTAGATTAGTTCAAACAGTTTTTTGAATTGATTGTGAGTTCAGTTAGTTAATGCATGCATGCATGTAACCGCTACATTTCAAATAACTGAATATTCTCTCATAAATAACTCATGCATGTCAGTTTAGTAAGAGACCCAGTTGAGATCAGATGATGAGACAATGTACTATTAGTTTTAGGAATATTCCATGGAGGATATCTCTTGCATGCAGAAGGAATTCATTCCTTGCAGATTGCGTAGTTACTTTTGAGTTTGATGAGTGTGTGATGAGGCCAATTCACACAGGTGGCAGCATTTGACCCCAAGAGAAATTGCACAAGGAAATAGGAGGCTTGGAGGGCCGAGGGAAGACATATCTTGTGTTTATTCAGTCTATGAGATGTGTTGAGGGATTTTACTGAGAGCTGGATAGCTTGTGAGCTAAAGCTTTGTGTAATCTAAACATATTTCCACTTGTATGATAATACAGAGATCGAGGTTTTTAGATGAGGCTTTTCCCAGAGTATTCTTCTGTGTTCATGTGTGATTGCTTTCTCATTCTTAGTTATATGTGTTCTATTTGATCTTGCTCAAAATCGATTAAGCTTTCGCAAGTTTGTTTGTAGAAGTAGATCTTGTATTTTTCTTTAGCATATTGCATAATCTGTTGATCTATAGTGGGAAATTATACAAGGTGCAATGTATAAATGGGACAAACAAGAGAAAGAAACTTTCACTCAAATCGAATAAGATATCTCCAATGCACCCACACTCTTTAGTCTAGATTATGGCAAGGATTTCTTGCTCTATATGTTTGCTTCAGATTTGTTGAATGTCGTTGTGTTAACTCAGAAGGATAGTGAAGGAAATGAGCGACCTATTTCTTTTATGAGTGTTGGGATAGGGTCCCCAGGGTCAATTTTGGGTTAGTTTAACCAATTTTTAAGAAATATTTTTTAAAGAATGTAAAGTCTCCACGAAATGTGGAAGTGGAGCGTGCAGCTAATTAGGAGTCAAAGGGGCTTTAGCCCCTTATTTGGGTAAGTGATAGGTCGGTTTTGACATCACCCATAGGTCACAAGCCATGGTATTGTATTTAAAAAGCTATATATGTATTTGAGTCATAGCGAGTCTAAGTAAGAATCTAAGATAGAAGATTATTGTCTTGGGAAAGTGCTAAGGCAGGAAAGCTCTATTTCTTGAACTTAAGCGAAAGGGGAAGACTCCTGCAGCTGAGTGCATGGAGACCTTGGCAAGCCTGCATCTAAGTGCACAAGCCCCTACATCTAGGTGCACAGGGTAGAAGAGTCTGTAAAGTTGAACACTGAATATAATAAAGACTGTTTTTGGAACAATTGTCTTGCCTCTATGTTTTATTCTCATTTCTATTTAAGTTATGTATTATGGCTAATGATCTGTTTTCTATGGAATGAAGTATAATTGCCGTGAAAACCTGTTGAATCTTTAATATCTATTTATGAACTAAGTGATAATATTCTTTCATGAAGATAAAGGATAACTCTATTATGATTTTTGTTGAATTGGGTAGATTTGCACAAAGGTAGATCTAAGGTTACTATTTAGTGCGTGAAAGTGGATAGTCTGCTTCTTTTAGGTCTCTAAATTCTGATCGTAGGCCTTCACGAAGGTCTAGAAGCCGTTTTCTTAGTGTTGCAATAGGAAGCCATAGGAATACATAGGTCTTCATGAAGGAAGATATGAGCTACGAGGGCTTAAGATAACTTCTTACACAGTCTCTTGATGCAGAAACATGGTTCTAGCATCCCCCAATACTGCTTCGAGTGAGACTGCAACCTGCACTATGGAGGTTGTTTCTGAAAGGGCTAGCAATTAGGGTTTTGTTGTTTGGCGCAAACATATCTAAACTTGGGTTAGGCCCCCTTAAGCCAACAAATGGTTCTGTTGCCAGGATAGGGATCTATCTAAGAGATGTGTAATAAATGGTTTCCTACGAAGAAAGAGATTGAAAAGTGGATTGACCAAAACGTGCATGCATTCGCGGCTCAAGAGAACAGGAGCCCTAAATTATCCAAGGAGTAGTGGTTGTAGATATTTTTGTATGTAGATGAGACTGATGCATTCTTTTGTTTCTTCCCTGACGAACTACACGAGTGGTTGTCTAAATTGGCTGATAGTCAAGGGACGTGGTGGATTGACGACCCTATAGTGTGGACTCCTGAACTAGTGCGACGTTTGGAGGCATCAAGAAGTAATATCACGCGATATGTGGATCATTGGATTGATTGCACACTAGGAAGTTTTGTGACTTATTTTGTGTTCGATAGAAATATTAGCTATAGCGAAGCAGAACGAACACTCTTTAAGGGACCGCAAGGTAAGTATTTGAAATCATTTAAGACTTGGATTAAAATGTTGTTATGTGAAATGAGGGTTATGCAATTACCTTTATGTTTGGGGCTACACAAAGTGGGAGATTCTTTAGAGGAAACAAAGGATCAACATCAGAATATAGTCCGCACATTGAACCCACTTCAAGTGACAATGAAGGGACGATGCTGACTACACCGTGAAGTGAAGTTCAGTTAATTATGCATGGTATCCTGAGGATACCTCTTCCATCCACTCCACCCCCACCTCCAGCTCCACCTCATACACCTAGACCTTCACTCCCTCCACCTCCACTTCCACCATTCAACATGGCGAACGCGATGACGATTTCGATCTTTAGAGGAGTAGCGAGTGAAGATCCTGAACAGTTCTAGTTTTTTGCAAGAGCTATATGGACGACACAATAGATTAAGGATGATAACATTAAGAAAACGCAGTTGGTCACAACCTTACAATATCACGCATTTACATGGTACATCAAGTATTGAACTGATAACCCCACTGCAACATTGGCAGAGACCCAACAAGCTCTGAATAAGGAGTTCAGAAAGCCCAAGTTAGAGGTGCAGTCGATAACTGAATTTAAATAAATTTAGCAAAAGGTAGATGAGACACCTTCGGATTTCGATCAAAGGTTGAAATACCTGATCAGGAAAGCCAACATTGTGATTATAGATTCCCAGCATCACGATTGGTATGTAGCATTGCTCTTACCACACTTAAGAGTGCCTTTGTCACAATAAAAGATAGCAACGCAAGCAGAAGTTTTAGAAATTGTGATGAGGTTGGGTGCTTCGCCCATACATGATATGAACCTAGGAGTACAATAGATTCACTCACAGTTGGAAAGCCTGCACTTGGAGTTATAGAGCCTAAAGAAAGGAAAGGAAGCCCAACCAGAGGTGTGCGCTAAAGTTTGGTGTTTGAAATGTAAGAGCCATGGAAATGATAAGGACCATTGCTTGGTTTATAAGAACTATAATATGGGGGGAGGGCCTACTCCCCTGAAACCAGAGGACAATTCCAGGTCGAGCGCGGGAGCTACGTTGTGCTGCACTATTTGTCAAGTTACAGGATAGCACACAACTGGTAATTTCCATTTACTACAGAAGTTTGTACAGACCCCTCAATAGTTGTTTTGCAATTTCTATAAATCTATGGGACATGATGAATGCCATTGTAGGAGTTATGAGATGATGATGTATAGAACCCCTACCTACCAAACGCAGGCAGAGAACCGACCTCAGGATCAAGGTGTAGGAGCAGCGCACAGAGGATTCCAAGGCTGAGGACGAGGAAGAGGGGGTGGACCTAGTCGAGGGCATGGGCATGTAATCTGCTATAACTGTTGCGAAGCAGGGCATTTTGTGCGAGATTATATAAACCCCATGCATCCATCATGTCAGTATTATCGCCAATTTGACCATGTGATAGAGGAATGTTTGGTGCTTATGGAAAAGATGCAAGAAAAGAAGGCCCAGCCCCAACAACCTATGAAAAACATCCAAATGATGAGGGCGGAGCCCCACGAAGAAGATCAAAGCATAAATATAGTGACAAGAAGTGGTATGGCGACTAGTGCAGATAAAGGTAAGTAGCCTAAGGATGATGGGTGGGTGCACAAGGCTACTGAGAAGGAAGTTGACTTTAATATTAATTGTGCTAAAGAAACCTTCATGGAAGCAAAGAAGAACTTTGTTGAGGCCTCCACCTTAGGAAGCCAAGAGAAAATACTAGAAACTAGTGCGACACAAGAGATAGATCCTTCGGTACTAGCTACTTTTCTAAAGACTTGTATGAAGTTATTGCATGATAAGAAAGTAGTAGAAGGGTTGCAAGATTTAATTGACAAGTGCACAAATAAAGAAAAGACTCTTGCTAAACAACGCACTGTGAGGAAAATTGGTAAGCATAAGAAGTGCACGGGGCGTGAAATGACGCTGACTGCGTAGATGGGTGAATATGAAATGGACCAAGTAATCTTGGATTTAGGATCTAATGCAAACACCCTACCTAAACAAAAATGGGAAAGGATGGGGAGACTTGTGTTGCAGTGTTCTCCTATTCAGCTGCGCATGGAAAATCAATAGAAGATTATTCCGATGGGGTGCTTATATGGTGTAATGGTGGACATTGAGGGTGCAAGTATGTTGGCTGACTTTGAGGCCATTGAAATAGTGGGCGCTAGTAACCCATACCCCACACTACTAGGAATTGACTGGGCTTTTGCTATGGATGCGGTAATCCACTTGAAGAAATGGAAGATGATGTTTGAGCGGAAATCACTGAGGGTTGTGGTGCCACTAGACCCTATAGAAGGAGCGCGGTATACTGAACCTGTTTGCGACTTTGTGGAAAGTGATGATGATTTGGATCATATATACAATATCATAATGTGAGATGAAGATTGGATCAATCCTACAGTCAATGGATGAATTACGTGGGATAAGGATGGATCCTGCACCTCATATTCAGATGAAGAGCTACAACACTGGAAGAATCGGTTGCATGAAGTATCTATGCTACATTGCAATATGATGACCAAATCACTGTGGTGTGTCTCGACTTAGGTAACAAAACTTCCACATTATGATGGTTTTACTAATGTGGATTTTTTTTTAGATGAATTTGAAATGGAAGCACCGGAAGAACATCGCTTCTAGGAACTGGAGTTGGCGCCGTGCACTACGCCCTCTTATTGGTGGGGTACACACAAGGAGAGCTTCGTTGGATGGAAGGAATACAAAAGGATGATGAAATTAAGGTTCGGATATGATAATACTAAAATGAAATAAAAATATTGTGGGAAGGATGATCCACACGATCATTTGGAATGATGGACTAAGGCCTGGGGAACAGAACCACGTCAACCAGAATGGGTGCACATTTTCTGTCATACCTTAGATTTAATTCCAATGAACTGGTATTTGGAGATGGAGCTTCGCCATGGGACAACTGAATGGGACATCTTAAGGGATACTTTCTTATTAACGTTCAGCTTTGAGGATGGGTTTGAGTGCATTGATGAAGCCCTCCACAAGATAAAAGAAGCTAAATTTATAACACCTTAGGAACCGGTAGAATGGGCTCAGTCGAATTGGAGTACACAATCGTGCCATGCATTGGAGTGTTACAATGTAACTGTTGAGGAAGAAGAAGACCCACGAAGTATTAAAATTATAGAGACAAAAGGACAGCATGAAGTTGAAGTACCAAGAGCTGCGAACCTAGATATATTAGAACCTTTGAAAACTAGACAAGTAAACATTGGCTTTGAAGAAGAACCTAAGTTCGCGAAGATAGGAGACTATTGGGATGAAGATACAATCGATAAGGTGGCCAAGCTGCTGCACGAGTGCCATAATCTATTCCCAAAAAAATTTTCAAATTTGAAGGGGATCTTTGGACATTTAGGTGTTACGAAGGTTACGTTGAAACTAGGTGTGAAGCCTGTTAAGTAGAGACCTTATCGGCTAAATCCAAATTATAAAGGAAAGGTGTGCCAAGAGCTTAATAAGATGTTGGATGCCAGTATTATTGAACCCATAGAGGAATCTGATTGGGTAAGCCCAATGGTGGTCCAAGAGAAGAAAAAGAAAGGTGAAATCTGAATATGCGTAGATCTAAGAGTCATGCGTGCACAATCCGTTCCAACGCCATTTACAGATGAATTATTAGAGAATGTTGGCGGACATGAGGCTTATTCATTCACTGATGGATTTTCAGGATACCATCAAATAAAGATTGCCCTATAAGATCAAAGCAAGGCAACCTTCACGATGGAGTGGGGTTGCTTTCAATATACACTAATGCCCTTTGGATTGAAGAACACGCCTGCAATTTTCTCCCGAGTAGTAATTGATTCGTTCAAGGAATTTATCCATAAGGTTCTGGAGGTTTATTTCAACGATTGGACTATGTTTGGGTTGGTGAAGTGCCATGTTGCAAGTATGTGCCTTATGCTGGATACATGTTGAAGGTATCAGATCGTGCTAAATTTGATGAAGTGCATATTATATGTTCCCTTTGGAATTTTTCTCGGTCATGTCGTATGTAAGCAGGGATTGATGGTGGACCCTGGAAAGATCATTGTGATTATGAATTTGGAAGCTCCTAAGAATGTAAAACAGTTGCGTGACATTGGGGCACAATGGATATTATAGGAAGTTTATCAAGGCATATGCTCAGATAACTACGCCTATGGAAAAATTATTGAAGAAAGATGTGATGTTTTGCTGGGATGAGGAATGTCAACACAGTCTAGATGTTTTGAAGGAAAGGATTGTAACTGTGCCTATTTTTGCATTTCTAGACTGGAAGAAAGAGTTCCATGTGCATGTAGATGCTTATTGTATTGTGCTAGGTGAGGTATTAACACAGGCAGGAGAGAGCAAAATTGATCATCTGATAGCCTTCGCAAGCAAAGACTTATCCAAGGTTGAGAAGAATTACTCCACTATAGAGCATGAAGGGCTAGCAATGGTCTATGCACTGCAAAACTTTAGGCATTATTTTTTGGGTGGACACTTTAAAATGTATATAGATCACTTCGCGCTAAAGTACTTGGTCAATAAGCCTGTTTTGGGGGGGAAGATCTTCCATTGGTTACTGTTGTTTCAAGAATATGACTTTGAAGTAATTGTGAAGCTGGGAAGGTTGAATGAAGGACCAGAATATTTGTCAAGGATTGAAATGGGTGAAGAACCAAATAGTTTGGAGGAAGGACTACTAGATGCGCAGCTCTTTGCGGTGTGCATTGTGGATGACCATTTTTTGGATATCCTTATTTTTTTAACCACAGGAACAACTTCGGAAGGATATTCCTCAACAAAAGAAGGAATTAGTAGTCCACACTGCAGATTTTTCAATGATTACGGGTCACTTGTATAAGATGGGAACCGATGAAATACTACGAATGTATGTTCTTGAGTTTGAACGTGCTAGTATCCTTGATGAAGCACATGGAGGAGTGGCAGGAGGTCACTATGCAGGAAAAGTGACCGCACAGAAGATTTTGCACACTGGGTTATGGTGGCCGACATTACATAAGGATTCCAAGGCATACTACAAGGCGTGCGATGCTTGCCAAAGGACGGGAAAGCCTTCACGAAGAGATGAATTGCCTTCAAATCCTCAAGTTTCGTTGCAAGTATTTAATAAATGGGCCATTGACTTCATAGGTCCAATACAACCACCAGGTAAGAAGACAGGCGCATGGTATATCATTACTGCAACATAGTATTTAACTAGATGGGCAGAAGCATAGCCAGTGAAGGATTGTACAACTTCTACCATTTCAAAGTTTTTGTTTGAATATGCCTTAATGCACATTTCTTGAATGAAAGTATCAGTGCGATGCTTGATGAATTCCAGGTGTATCATCAAAAGAGGATGCCCTATCACCCATAGGAAAATGGAACAGTGGAAGAATTTAACAAAATCTTGGAGAATGTGTTGACAAAGCTCTGCAATGAGTAGAGGAATGACTGGGATATGCGTGTCCCAGTAGTGCTATGGGCTTATAGGACAACCTGCAAGAAGTTGACAGGAGAAAAACCGTTTAGGTTGGTTTATGGGATTGAAGCAGTGATGCATATGGAGTATATTGTGCCAAGTTTACGTATTGCAACTTTGTCAGAGATGGCTAATTGAAAAACCTTGGAGGAACGACTCACGTAGCTAATGGACTTAGAAGAGGATTGCTTTCTTGTAGGCTTTCACCAGCAAGTGCAGAAGGAATGTAAGAAAGTATGGCACGATAGGCATATTAAGTTGTGCACTTTCAAGTTGGATGATTTAGTGTTGCTCTATGACAACAAGTTCACAAAATTTCAAGGGAAATTTCAAATGCACTGGTTGGGGCCATATGTTGTTAAGGAGATCATGGATGGTGGCACAGTTTAGCTCACAAAGCTGAATGGGGAACCATTCCTAGGGAAAGTGAATGGAAGTAGGCTAAATTAATATACAGGGGATCCTGACCCTGTGCAATGACTACATGGTAGTAGGTGTTATAGCTCCAAATATCACCCTTTGTATTTGTGATGCTTGCTTTATGGCCTAGGGCAACCCCTCCTTCCAGACTTGGTCCAAATATTTTAAAAATAGTGTTTTACTTCCTGTACACTACTTTGCCCTGTGTTAAAAGCATGTACACGCGGGTCAGTCTATACCCAATCCGTGTATATGTGTTAAAACACTTAAACAAATTAAATTTCCTTAACTATGGGCGGAGATCATGGGTTTTACTTGTTTATTACCTATTACTGCCCGTGGCCCAACTGTTTCCCAACTAAAAAACTAATTGGGAGAAGTATAAAAAGACTTCAATGGGAAGGCCTTAAGGAGGAGAGAGATGATAGAATTACTATACTAAGATTATCCCCTGATCAAGTCTGAAGAATCCATGTGCTTCAAGCACTTTCCCAAGTTTAGGAAACCCTTGTTTCCTTGAGTTTTGATGTTCTCTCATATGCTTGGAGATATCATGGTATTGGTTATGGAAGGAGGCTGTTGAAGACTGGGACTAGACGAACTTAGAGGACGGTTCCACTTGGAGCCAGAAGAGGAAGACTCAGGTGAACTCTTTCCATGTTTTTATTATAGTTTTCTACAATAAAAAGAAATGTTGTCTTGTTCCTAATATCAACTTTGTTTATGCATCTGATGTTATTGTTATGGTTTATATATGAATGGCTATTTCAATGTATAACTAACCATCTACTTATATGATATAAAGTTGATTTCACTACAATGCTTTATCTATATGCTGTTATGTGTACTCGAATTGGCTGATTTGTAGGTTCAAAGATCATTAGGAGTTGCAGAGGGTTTGAACCCTAGCAGGAACTACCCAAATGAAGGACATCCGGGTATATTCATACTCGCATAGTTAGTTTGTTTAAGCATGTTAACCAACAGTTATGCTTGTTTCTTGATGTAGATTACTCTTGCTCTGCTAGTGTTCTGACCCAAAGCCCTAGGGGACTTATTCCCTCAACAGAATTGGTGACTCTACTGGGGATAACAATCTTGTTATTCCTAGTTTGGGTTATTTAGTGCCAATCAAGGCTCAGTTCTTATTTTTCTTATTGTGAATGTATTGCCTGCTCCTATAGGAACTCAGACTTCAAGTCTGATCTTTTTCATCAGACCTAATTTTTTATTTTTCTTGTAAGACTTCATATACGCACCTTTGTTTGTTTACAGAAGCGTACACACGCTTGTTTCTGTGAACTGAAACCGCGTATACATGAGTTTCTTTTGGCAGAAGTGTGTGTACATGCAGCTATGTAGAGACACAGTCACGTATACAATTTTTTTCATGATTTTTTCAAATCTTTCTTTCTAGAAAGATTTGTTTCTTGGTCTATGTGGTTTCTGAGTGGTCAGTTTCTGTTTTCAGAATTTAATTTTTCAGTGAGCTTACTGTTACAAATTCTCTCCTGCTTTGAAATTTTTTTTGCTTCTGTTTGCTTTACAGTGAGTTTTGTGATTTGTGTTTAACCACACAAGGCTTCTAATAGAGGTTCTTGATCATTCTGGTCTTCCGGAATAGAAGATTGTCTACAATCTTAGTGTCAAACTTCATTTTTATGGTTTGCTTGCTTTGCTTCCCGTCAATTTTGTGGCCATTCACTTTTTCTTGCTTTTCGAAAGTTTCTTGTTGATGAATTTGAAAGTGTGTCTTTCCTGATTGCTTGATCAATTTTCTCAAAGCTCTTTTTGCTGCTTTTGGATCGTTTAGTGCAAGTTGAAACGCCTATTTTGTTCAAGTTTTCATTCGTGTTGAATTGATAACTTACAAAGTTTCCTTGTGATTTGCTTTTAGTCTTTGAGTCTTTGGTGGCATTTTGAGTGCTTTTGAAAAGTTGTTTTTATCATTTTTTGGAAAAGAAAAGTCCTTCAAAAACATTGTTTTGCTTTCTTTGCCGAATTTGAGTTTGGTTTCTTTTGGTTTTCGAGAGTGATTTGCGATCTTTTTGATTAGTCCTTCTTGTTTTGATAAAGATTTTGTGTTCAAAATTCTTATTCCTTTCAAACACTTAAGTTGGCTTATAAACAAATTGCTTTCATTTCTTTTTAGAGTAATCTAGAATTTTGCATTATCATGTACACGTTGCATTAGGGTAGTTTGCATTATTGAAGCATCAATAGTCTTTTAGTTTTTGTGAGTGTGAAGTCTGTTACAAGAAAATAAAAGGAAATTTTTTTTGCTTTAATAGAAGTTTCTTAGAACCCAAGTAGAAGTTACTTTTCATCGAAGAACAGACAAGTGCATTGCATATAAGTTAGTTTTTCATTAATTTCTTTTGTGTCATAAGAACACCATCAGTTTCACTTCTATATTGTCCCTTTGACTTAAAAAGAACAACCACTTAAAATCAAGCGCTTAATAAAATAAACTAGAATTTTTAATATTGTCAATCAGATACACCAACAAGTTTTAGGTTATTTACGGCCTTGGATTAGGTGAGAGGAGAGTAAACTTTCCAAGGCCACTCTAAATTGTGAAACATAGAAGTCTGAATAAAGAGTGAAATCCAATAGCATTAGGGAGACCGGGAAAGCTCCATGACTTGGAGTTAAGCACGAGGGTTTGTGAAGATAAGGATGAGGGATATCCCCTCTCTTGCTTGTCAGATCTTATCTCAGACTGTTCCGCCTAGCTTCTGATACGAGTTGGTATCTTTAGTTGCCAATCCTAGGGATCTACATAGGTGGCTGCAGAGGGGAATCTTGTGGCACCTAAGGTTGACATTATGTTCAACGATACTTCTGGAGGGCACCCTTGCAAAGCTTGGGAGCTTGCACTGGAAAAGGCTGTTGTCTGGAGGTTAGTGTAACTACCTTTGATACCTTTGCTACTGGACCTGGGGCGTAATTACCCCAGTCTATTTTTGGAAGGCCCTTTTTATTCACTTTCTTGTATTTTGGTGTCCAGTCCTAATCACCCAGAGCGGAAATACTTGGAAGTTGTTTGACTGCTGAATTATTGAGGGACATTTTTTAGTGTGTGTTCTGTGCTCCTAGTCGGCCTAGCTTTCAATTTTCTTGAGTCTTTAAGTAGATATTATTAAAACAGTTCAAAGTGGTTGACCGATCACTTAGACGATCCCGTAGACTTCGTGGGCTTTCACCTGTGAGTCTAGAGACTTCTCCTAGAAGGCATAGAAGCGATTCTGCCAGTGGTTTTCAACCAATGGCAGCTGGCGCATCGAAGATTGATCCTCTGCTTGGGGGCATTAGTGTACAAGGTAGACCTGGTACTACCACAAAGTTAGAGAGGAAAACTCCAATTCTTTCTTAAGTACTCTTCCAGTCGGAAGATAATATTGAGGTAGAAGAGCTCTCAGAGTCAATTGCAGCTCCGAATTCTCCTCTCCCTTCTGATCATCTGGACATATTATTATATGTCAGAACTTCGACACACAGGCCTTCAAGCCCAAGTCCACACACATACATCCCTTCGATGATCATTGCTGGAAGCATGGCATCCACCATGAGTGCTACGAGTATGCAGACTCCTATATCAGTACAAGGGGGAGGAAGTATTTCCATCCCTTCTACATCTTTATTTGGGTCTACTACCAGTACATCCTTGTTTGGGTCTACTTCCATTCTGTCGATGAGTGGAAGTTCCCAAGCTAATGCATCCAGTTTTGGATTCTTCCCTTTTGGATTGCCCTCTCAAGGTATTCCTTCAGTTCCATTAAGTGTACCATTAACCTCCTCCATGTCCATGATGAGTGGATCGGCCTCTTTTCAGGGTTTCCCATTTGGAAGTGGTCATATACCACATTCCAATCTGACAGTGGGGTCTATGCCTTTTCCTTTCACAGGTCAAGGTAGTAATCCTTTCCAGAGTTGGACAAACCCTGCGGTTAGTGGGATAGGAACTGGGAGTTAGTTTTTCGGCCAACAAGGGAATGGTCGTATTCTTCAGTGAATTCATTTAAAAGTTTTCCACCCTTTGATAATTCTTGGAACCCCTACCAATGGTTGTCAACTTCTTATAATAATTCATTAGGGGGAAACTTTGCTGGTTACGGAGGTTTTTCAACTGGAGTTGGTCAAACTCCGAGTTTTGCTGGACCATAAGGGTCACCTTTTGGTATAGTAGGTTCTACCAGTTACTTCGGGCAACCTGGTGCCTTTCAAAATCTAGGTCATTCTTTTCCGACTTTTGGGAACCCCGCCCAATCTGGGTGGAATCCCCAAGGTCCTCCATGACTTCCGTTTCTGGCCACGCTCAATTTGCCAGACTTGACTAAGTTAATGAGCGATCCGATCAAATACAATCTGGCTTGGCCTCCGGTCTTAACCAAACTTCCATCTGATATCCCAAAATTTGAAGGGAAGAGTGTTGAAGACCCGAGAAACCCTGTAACCACATTCCATTTATGGTGTTCATCTAACTCCCTGATCGATGATTCGATCAGGTTGAGATTATTTCAACACACCTTAACTGGGAATGTGGCTAAGTGGTATATAGAGTTTCCAGGGGGTACCTTTATGTCTTTCACTGATTTGGCTAACATTTTCTTAAACCATTTCCAGTTGCCTGTCCGTTACGAAGCTAGAACTGAACTTCTGGCCAATTTTCATCAGGACACGACTACTCATATTTCTGATCATATTTAGGAATGGAGATGGAAAAAGAGGTTCATCAAAGCCAGAATTCCACCTGAATTCCATCTCGAATGGTTTTTAAAATTGTTACAACCTAAGATCTCCAAGGATGTTTCTATGTCCGGGGTGTATTCAGAAGAGCAAACTATCTTTAATGCCTAGCAGTTAGAACTGATATATTCTCAGTCTGGGGCTCTTCAGAAAATTTTGCCTGATGCTCCTAGATCCATGGTTGATATAGCCAAACCGAAGCCAATTCTGCATGTTGATGGTATTGTTGGAGCGATTGATGCGGATGCGGTGAATCTTTTGAGCCAATTGTAGCAGTTGTTTATACAAACTGCTTCTTCCAATCAGGTTGCACCGTCTATTCCTACACCTTCTCAACCTTCTTCCATAAACGTCGTTCAGGCTTATAACCCCAAAGGAAATCAAAATTCCAATGGGAAGAAGAAGGGATGAGGTAAAAAGAAGAATCAGGATGTGAAGAGTAATGCGAACAAACCCGGTAATAACGCTGGTGAAGGTGGAAAAGATTCTAAGAAGAAAGTTAAGTTTCCATGCAAGTTATGTAGTGGAGACCATTTGACTCATCTCTACCCAAAAATTCAAGATGCTCAGTGCTTGTTAGTGCAACAAAGGTCTTCTAGCTCCCAAGCTGTCTTAACTAACCCTTTGCCCCAAGGGAAGCAGTTGCTTGCTGGCGCGAACTCAAACCCTGGTACCTCTGTAGGGGGTAACCAGGAGGGGGATAATTCCTCAAATGTTTTCATGATGGGTTCTGACATCAATGTGGCACACGGTTGCGTGATTATGGTGAAGCTAAAACATCCAAGGATAAATATGTTCTCGGAACTATGGATCCACTTCATATTGAGGACCCTCTATCGAGTCTATATCTTGGATACCAAAAGGTTTTGCCAAACGCATGACTATCAACCCTAATGCTAGGGCAGCCCAGAATTACTCCATTGTAGAAGATCTGGCTCAAAGTCCATGCGCTATGTCTGCTTTCGAGGTACTCCAGTCGTGTTCGGCTCAACGAAGTGCTTTTCTTTTAGTGATCAGGGTAGTTGATCCAAACAATTCTTTAGTGCTCACTTTTGACATGCTCAATGTCAAAAAGAGACTTCCTCATCATATGGCTTTTCAAATAAAGTCTACTTACCTGAAAACTAATATTTTTCGAATAGTTATAGATGAGGGAGCTTCCACATGCGTAATGTTTATGTCATGTTGGAAGGCCATTTGATCGCCTTCGACTGTTCCTTCACCCACTCTCTTGACAACATTTGACGGGCATTCTCATAGGCCACATGGGATTATCCCAGCCTTTCCTATATGTGTTGGAGGAAAGGTCGTTAATATCGAAGTAGAAATCATTGATGCCAACCTAGATTACAATCTCCTCTTAGGATGGAATTGGATTTATGAAATGGATCCTGTCGTTTCGACTCTCTTTCGAGTCCTTTGTTTTCCTCATGAGGGGAAAATTGTTAATGTTGATCAATTGGATTATTCTCTAGTTGACCCTCGAGCAGCTTCGGATTCTACTATTTCGCTGGTGGATAACCCCTGTCAACCTATCGAGAATCTAGGAGTTGGGATGTATTCTTCATTGATGGGTGCATTTGATCTTCCCACTCCTATAGATAGAATAAATGCCATTTCGTCCTCCAAAGAGTCTTCATGGGAAGAGTTCTTATGGACTCGTTATTTTTTAGACCCTTGGACCTTGCCTTCGCCTACGACCACATTAGATGAAGGACAAGTCGGTGGAATGGCATTCCCTATGTCTGTAGTAGAGCTTATATATTAGTCTATCGTTAACTCTGCAGACGACCATCCTATTCCTTTTTCAGAAGAAGAGTTAGATGGTGATGTGGCCCCAGCTTGGACCCTTGACTCTACTTCTGCTATGGATTGCTTAGAAACGGTTTTACCATCTGAGGAAGCAATTTTAGAGGCAATGATGGGTGTAGATCGACCTTGGGAAGATTTACACCATCATTCATATTTTCTTCCCCCATTACAAAAATTCGAATCTAGGTTCTCCAATCTACTTACTAGCGACGTTTGTATGGTTTCAAACCCTTTGGCTCTAGCACACATCCATGCCGAAGGTAATATGTCGATCATTTCAAAAAACATACCGATAAACATCTCTAGGAACCCTAATGTGAGAGAAAATGTCTTCATTGAAGATGAGTGTTCCCCTGAAGAGATTCAAATTTACACCGACCTCTTTAAAGAGTTTCAGGATGTATTTTCTTGGTCTTATGAAGAAATTCTTAATATTGATCCATCCATCGTTCAGCATAAGATCAAGACGTATGAAAATGCTAAGCCGATCCATCAGAAGCTTTGGTCGGTCAATCCTAGGAAAGCAACAACTATTAAAGTTGAAGTAGAAAAGTTGCTCAAGGCGAGTTTCATATACCCCATTCTTCTAATGGATTGGGTTTCTAATCCAGCCCCGATTGATAAAAAACAAGGAGCGATTCAAGTGTGCATTGACTTTAGGGATTTGAACAAAGCTTGTCTGAAAGATAACTAACCCACATCGTTTATTGATTAGATAGTTGATTAATGTGCAGGTAATGAGATTTTCTCCTTCATGGATGAATTCTCCGGTTATAATTAGATATCTATCCATCCAGAAGACCAACATAAGACAACTTTCATATGTCCTTGGGGTTCCTTTATGTACAACAAGATGCCTTTTGGTCTTAAAAATGTGGGAGCTACGTTTCAGAAGGCCATGCCATGCGCTTTCCACGACATCAAGCATGTCATCGAAGCATACTTGGATGATTTAGCTACTCGTTCTTGAAAAAGAATCGATCATCCTAGTCACCTTCGGTTGGTTTTTGAGAGATGTCAATTTTACAAGATCCGGTTGAATCCAAATAAGTGTGTTTTTACAATTACATCTGGTCGGTTGTTAGGGTTGATTGTTTCAACTGAAGGGATTCGAGTTGATCCCTTCAAGGTGGAGGCAATAATTTAGTTGCCTCCCCCGTCCTCCATCCGACAAATTCAAAGTCTTCAGGGGAAGGCAAATTTCTTGAGATGGTTTATAGCAAATTATGCTGAGATAACTAAAGGATTTATGCGTTTTCTCAGGAAAGGAGTTCCATTTTTATTAGATGACTTTGCGCAATGATCTTTTGATGCCTTGAAGCAGGCGTTAATCTCTACCCCGCATTTGAGTCCAGCGGATTATGGTAGAGATTTCCTTTTATATCTTGCAGCCACAGAATCAACCATAGGTATGGTTCTGGTTCAGGAAAATGATGCTCTCATAGAGCATGTAATTTATTACTTGAGTCGAGGCTTGGTAGGCCCTGAACTACGCTATTCTCCAATTGAGAAATTAGCCTTGGTAGCTGTCCATGTTGTCCAACGGCTTTGCCATTATATTCTGCTACGCAAAACATTTGTCTTAGCGGCGGTCAATCCTTTCCAATTTGTCCTGAGTAGGCGAGTGATTAGGGGCAAATACAATCGATGTATTGTTATTTTACAAGAATTGGATCTCGATTTCTTGTCAGCCAAGTCTAAGAAATCATTGGTTTTCGCGGAATTAATTTCCGAGCTGCCTTGTGGAGAAGATACTGTTTATGAGGAAAGTTTCCCTGACGAACATCTATTCCTCATCTCTTCACAAGATCCCTGGTATGGAGATATCATAATCTATCTCTAGACTTCGAAGTTCCCTCCCACTTCCTCTAAGGATGAACGTTGAAAATTACGTCACCTAGCTAAGAACTATGTCATCATTGGTGATACATTATATCACCGATGGGTTGATTCAATCCTTAGGCATTATTTAACCTTAGAGGAAGTAGAGTCCATGCTTAATGATTGCCACAGTGGAGCTTGTGGTGGTCATCTTTCAGGGCTTTCTACAGCCCAAAAAATCTTGCATGCCGGCTACTTTTGGCCTTCGCTCTTCAAAGATTGTATTGAAGCGGTCAAACGTTGCCACCCTTGTCAAGTCTATACTCAGAAGATGCGCGCGCATCCAGCTCCTCTTTTCCCTGTTATCACTGTCGGTCCTTTTACAAAGTGGGGTATTGACTTTACTACTTGTAATCCGCCTTCAACATCGAATCGCAAGTACATTATAGTGGTCGTAGACTACTTTACGAAGTGGGCTCAGGCCATACCCACTTATAAAAACGATAGTGAAACAACAACATTGTTCCTCTTCAATCAGATTATTTCTCGTTTCGGTATCTCGAGAGAGATTGCCACTAATCATGGTAGTCATTTCCAGAACCAACTGATGTTCGAATTGGCTCTTAAGTTGGGCTTCCGGTAGGAGCATTTGTCTCTATATTATCCTCAAGCCAATGGGCAAGTTGAAGTTGTGCATAAGTCCCTCAAGACGATCCTGCAAAGGAAAATTAACAAAAATTGCTCCAATTGGCATCTCATGTTGTATCCGACTCTCTAGGCTTACCGAACCTCGGTAAAGACTGCCACTGGTTTTACACCTTTTCAGTTAGTTTACGGGTTGGAATCTATTTTTCCTGTTGAGTGCGAAATTCCATCCCTTAAGCTGGCTGTTGAGCTCCTTCCAGAGACCTCTAGTCTCGAAGAGCGCCTCCATTTGGAACATCTCAATGAGTAGCGTCAAGATGCCACCATAATCAATGAGGCTCATAAGAAAAGGGTTAAAAACTCAGTACGATAAAGCTGTCCATCCTTGAGTCTTTTCTGAAGGAGACCTTGTCTTGGTATATGACCAAGATAAAGACGCCTTGGGGGCAGGCAAATTCAAGTCTATGTGGTATGATCCCTTTATAGTGAAACGAGTTTGAGAAAAAGGGGCTTATGAATTAATCGATTTTGAATGGAACAAGTTGGCAAAGCCCTGAAATGGGCTCTACCTCAAGAAGTGCTTTGATTAGGTTATGGCTGAGCAATGGCTTATTTGTATATTTTGTACTTTTGTACATATTCTATCGGGATTTTTTTGTGATATCGACACTTTTTTGATCTGCTTTGGCAGGTGTTGATGGATGACTTGGTCTATTTCAGATTTGCCGATGGTGCTAGTCGGCACACTCAGAATCTTACTTCTGTAGCTTGGGTGATTTATTATCCATCTGGTCAGTTGATGGTGTTAAGGGGAGTATGTATTGGTTCTGCGTCAAATAATATTGTCGAATATAATACCGTCATTAATTTACTATCCGAAGCTATTTCTTATGGAATTGATTCGTTGGTAGTGTATCTTGACTCACAGCTGGTTGTGTCACAATTGAATAACATTTATCAGGTTCGGGATCCTTATTTATATCACCAATTTTTGAGAGTGAAGGTGTTGCAAAGATCATATGTTTTTATTACTTATTTGCACATTCCACGATCTGACAATTCATTAGCAGATTCTATCACTAATCAAGCATTAGATTTGCATATCATTCATTCATCAAGATAAAAACAAACATAAAAAATCTGGAACTATATCCCATAATCACGTCCAGTATATCTAATTACCCGGCTCAGAATGAGCGGCTAAGTAGGTGACTACTGCTTTGGCCACACGCCGGAAAAGGCGAACCCTAAGGATAAGGCATTGCATATCCTCAGGTAGATCTTATATGGCCTCCATCGGTACTCGGTAAATAAATCTCACCAAGTTTCGTTGAACCGCATATAGGACCCTCTCTGTCTCTGCAGCCGCCTCTTCAGCACCTCTTCCACAACGCCTGTGCAGCGGAAATCTGTCTGGTCATACTGGACCCACATCTGGAACATGATCATTATGTCAGTATTTTAATGCCATAAAAAATATCTTTAAGTTCATTTTCATATTTAAAAAACATAAAAAAATTTCTTAAAAATTGATAAAACTTAAAAAATGGTTACCTATCTCTCCCCATGTGGCGTTTGGTGGCAACACCAAGTCCAAATCTCCTCTAAAATCCATGCCAACATAGGGATAGTCATCCACAGTGATGATTTGTTGTTCCCACCAGGATAAGAACTCATCATCAAAAGCAGTCCTTCGCATGTCTCTTCCTCCAATGCGTTTCAACAGGCCAGCCCACCTGCCCATCCGTGGATCTCGGGGGCTACTGTTAGAAACTGATACTTTGGGATGTAGCCCTGGAACCTTCTCGAAGAAGAAGGAGCACAAAATGGTCCTGTATCCAAAATTTTTGGTCTATCCTTTCTGAATGGAGGACAACTGGATCTTCATGTTGGTAAGAAGAGGTGTACACCAATAAAAAATTGTAGTGAGACACTCCACGGCCAAGGTCATGGATAGTCGTGACGCTTGGTGCAATGAGGTTGATCCGTTTATCCTAGCTATGGTGCACAGTAAGATCCTTAGGGACAAACTCTCTACATGTTTTATTGGAATTTTGCTTCCAATTTTCTCAGGATGCCCTGGACAGTATATATGCACGTATTCTTCCATTGAAAGACCACCTCGTGTTTAGCCATTCGAATGTACAACTTCTCCTCTCCGGGAGAGAATAGTGATAAAATAAATATCTTCTACCACTATCCTCAAAGGCATTTGATCAATCATAAAAGAATCATCTTCGATACTCCAATAGTGTATTAACATTTCAAGTAAGTGGGTGTTGGCCTTCATATTTGGCATTTTGAAAATTTTCAATAAACCACATCCCCTCAATGCATCTAAGGCTTGCTGATCATTCATAATTTCATTATCCATGGTAGTATGCTCCCTCTCTTTCCAGGTGATTGTCATCCTGAAAGAAAAATGATTTCCAACCGTTAGTTTTTTGTGTTTAAATTTCAAACCACATATATGTGGGTCCCTTTCATACATAGTCATGTGTAGGGCCTGCGTATATGCAAGTTTATAATATCCAACCCACGTATACGCCGCATCGAAATTTTTAACATAAATTCCTACAATGAAATCTCAATTAAAATTTCTAAAAACAATCATAAATTAATGCAATCTAGAATTGGGGGTTACCTGATGATTTTGATGCAATTTGAACGATCCAATTCTTTGGGGGGCAAGTTTGCTCTTTTGTCTCCACAGCTTTTGCTCTCAACACAAATGGTACAAATGGTGAGTCAAAATGTCATTTTATAAGCTTTGAAAATGTCAATTTTTTTCAAAACTTGTTTTTTTTCGTCTCATGAATCTTTTAACTTGTGAGCTTGGATTGTCGGAAATAGGTTGTTTTTTCAGGACATTTTGGACGTTTTTTCAAAAATTTCATGTCGGTTCCATGACTGCTGACCTGTCATGGCAAATATCATTCACTCATTGGCATATAGGTTAGGGAAACCATTTTTTCCGTTGCATTTTTCATACTAGCCTCCATTTGTCGATACACTTTCCATAGGGTCGATCTCATTGTGTTATGGTTAGTAAACCATGTTCACTCACCGATTTTTAAATCATGACATGATGGTAGAGCCAACCTTTACATGGGCATCATAGTTTGCACCTCACTGACTTTGGTTGCCCATGTTGTTTCATTGAGTAGGCTCAGGAGTCCTCTCTAGTCCTGCCATGACTTGCGTGTTGAAGACTCATTCCTCTTTACTTCTTCGCTTCATTCTGGCCTTATACCCCAGAGGATTATTTGTGTTGAGTTGTACTACTGCATTGCACTTTGATCATTTGCACCTTTTGGCCTTGAGCCGTCTTCACTTAGACTCGTGTTTAAGTCACTTTTTGACCATGTCTTCTACAAAAATCAAACTTGCAATCTCTTAGCTTCTGCAACTTGACACACCCTCAGACTCGTGGAAGGAACATCCCTTTGAGTGCCCTTAACCAGATTCGCCTCCCTGCATTGAGCATAGAAATGTTCCCATCCTAGGAACTAGATCATCTATTTCACTGACACTTGTTCTTTCCACTGTACTATAGCATTCTTTTATTATTTTTCCAACTTAAGGAAAAAGACAAAAAAATTACATATTCCAAAAAAGAGCTGGAATGGGACAACATTTCCATATATTGTTGGCAGCTAGATTCAGTCGTGTTGCCCTTGAACAAAGCACTCAAAAGAAAGTCTCTCCTCCATTTGGGCAAGAATTAGTTTGACTTAGGTACGTCATAACCTTGTTATTGGGTCAGTTCTCCTCCAATTGGTTATCTCTTCCAATCATATGGAGAGTTCATTCGTGTCTCTTGCATGACGAACTTATACAGAGTTATCATATGCTACCACATGGTCATCATTGAGTCATGCTTTTGTTCAAGGGAAGTAAGCCTGAGTCAGCCTCTTTGCGGTGTCTCTTGACCTATTTTTCAGTCGGTCATCCCTGGTTGTCAGTGTCTTGTCTATCATCACATCAGTTATATTGGTCCTTTACTCATGCCGGTTTGAGAAGGTCTCCATTGACTTCTTGCTAGTGGGTCTTGTCCTGATCGACGATGACATATTGCTTTAAGGACAGGCCTAGAGCCACACCCTGGCCCTATTTTCATTATTGATAGGTCACCTTGTGCTCAGCATCAATCAGTATCATGGATCTTTGACTAAGTGGTTCCCCTTGTGTTTGACATCAACTTTCATTATCACACATTGGGATTCATGCAATGTCTTGGTTTCCATTTGACCCTATTGGTGGATTCCTCGCCTCTATGTCAGCTTTCATTATTGGCTGGTTTAGATGGTTTCTATTGTGCACTAGCTACATCTTGTGTACGTCGGAAATGTGCTTCGATTGGGTTACTACATATTTTTTCATCTGATTCCTTCCACATTATTGGCCTACGGGTTACACTCGTGCTAGATTGATGAATGATGCCTTAATGCCTTCCTTCTAGTTGATCTTTCCCTATCAACTACGAATCATTGCTCTGAGGAAAAGGTCTAGAGTCCATTTGGCAATACCTTGGGGTTTGCAATCATCAGTGGCAAATCCTTCGCTATTGATAGTGGGAAACCATCATTGTCTCCTAATTGATAGATTCTTCCAGCTGTTCGACTTTAGCTCATCTATTCGCACTTGTTAGATTGTATTGGGTACCTTGACTCTCGTATTCATTATCAGTGAGTATTCTCGCGTTTGTTAATGGTATACGTCAATGACAGTAATCGAACGATTTCTCACATGGTCGACTTTAGATCATTTATTCCCATTATGTAGAAATGTACCACAGCGGTCGGTGAAGACCTTGGGTTGCATCAACATTCTTTGGTTCACTTGTCAGTTACTCCTATTGCTGCTAGTTGACACCATTTCACATTATATGTTGCAGTCCTTCACAGCGACATCCTATATGCTGGCATCTGAGTTGTGATGTAGTATCATCTTATTCCATCATGTTCATTTGGTACTATTTGGGATCAGTTTTTGACATCAGTGATCAGCTTCATCTTTCAGCATCATTGGTCATCTTCTTATATGTGATATTCATACATGTACTTGTTCGATCATGATCAGATGATCCGTTATGTACTTTCAGTTCCTTATACTTGTATACATAGTGGATCTGCTTGTACTTGATATGCGGACATGCTTTACTTTCTTTGAGCATGGGTTTGCCCACCTCAAACAATTGTTTCTTTCTGATCTTCTTTTGCTGGCTTGGCAGCCTGAAATCTGGTGAAGTCCTTCTCAGTTTTTGATAGGTTTCCTTTCCATATACTTAATATATTTCTGCCATCATGTACCCCTTTTGACCTCATAAATTAGGGGGCATCTATTATAGCTCAAAATATCACCCTTTGTATTTGTGATGCTTGCTTTATGGCCTAGGGCAACCCATCCTTCCAGACTTGGTCCAAATATTTTAAAAACAATGTTTTACTCCCTGTACACTATTTTTCCCTGTGTTAAAAGTGTGTACATGTGGGCCAGTCTATACCCAACCCACGTATATGTGTTAAACACTTAAAAATTTTAAATTTCCTTAACTATGGGAGAAGATCACGGTTTTTACCTATTGATTACCTATTAGTGCCCGTGGCCCGATTGTTCCCAACTATTTCCCAACTAAAAAACTAATTTTGGAGAAGTATAAAAAGACTTCAATGGGAAGGCCTTAAGGAGGAGAGAGATGATAGAATTACTATACTGAGATTATCCCCTGATCAAGTCTGAAGAATCCCTATGCTTCAAGCACTTCCCCAAGTTCAGGAAACCCTTGTTTCCTTGAGTTTTGATGTTCTCTCATATGCTTGGAGATATCATGGTATTGGTTATGGAAGGAGGTTGTTGAAGACTAGGACTAGACGGACCTGGAGGACAATTCCGCTTGGAGCCAGAAGAGGAAGACTCAGGTGAACTCTTTCCATGTTTTTATTATAGTTTTCTACAATAAACATTGTCTTGTTCCTGATATCAACTTTGTTTATCCATTTGATGTTATTGTTATGGTTTATATATGAATGACTATTTCAATGTATAACTAACCATCTACTTATATGATATAAAGTTTATTTCATTACAATGCTTTATCTATATGCTGCTATGTGTACTTGAATTGGCTATTTTGTAGGTTCGAAGATCATTAGGAGTTGCAGAGGGTTTGAACCCTGGCTGGAACTACCCAAACGAAGGACATTCGGGTATGTTCATCCTCACATAGTTAGTTTGTTTAAGCATGTTGCGTGAGTGTTATGCTTGTTTCTTGCTGTAGATTACTCTTGCTTTGCTAGGGTTCTGACCCAAAGCCCTAGGGGACTTATTCCTTCAACAATAGCACAATCTTAGTAATCCAGGTAGCTGTAAGGGATTGCGGGACTATAAACTACGATGCTCAAAGAGTATAAAAACATAGTAGGTGTTGGGTTGTGTTATATGTTTTCCATGACTAGCCCACGTAGTTAACCGGGGGGTTAGAGGGGGGGTGGAACCCCTCCTTCATTGCATCGATTGCATAGCAGGGGGGGCACAGGGGGGTTTGAGGGGTGCATGTAACCCTATGTTACGTTGGGCGGACCTACCTATGGTTTTGTGCATGATTTTAGCACATGGTTTTGGACGCCATGTTTTTTGGTTCATGGTTTCTGATGCGGTGGTTTTCGGTCCACATTGAAAGGAACAATGAAAAATCAAGCTGTTAGTCCCGGTTTTGGGTTCCACCGGAAAATCTATGTGTATATGTGTTTTATGTGTTATGCTCTCGCATTGTTTAGTTTCTGTGTTTTAGAATTCGCATGCAAGTAATTTATGTACAGGGTTAAATCCTACATTTGGTATCAAAGCTTTTTTGGCTCCAGGGGGACGCCTTTGTTGCTAAGGGGTTTTGCTTGGGCCTATAGTAGACCCTGTTCAGTAGGAGATCTACAAGATCGGTTCTGGTAGTGAAAGAAGATGGCGAGCAGTGGAAAGATAGAGATCGAGAAATTTAATGGTCAAAGATTTGAGTTGTGGAAACTCAAGATGGAGGATCTGGTGATGGATAAAGATCAGCGGATCATGGTAGAACCGGGTACTAAACCAGCGGGAGTGTCTGATGAACAATGGAAGAAGTTGGATCGGAAGGCAAAGAGCATAATACGATTGTGTGTCTTAGATTCAGTATTGTTGAATGTATCAGGGGAAGCTACGACGAAGGATTTGTGGAACAAGTTAGGGATTTTGTACCAATCTAAGTCTCTGGTGAATAAATTGTTCCCGTAGAAAAAGATGTATAACCTGAGGATGAAAGATTGAGACTCAGTGACAGAGCATCTGAATGCATTTAATACTGTGGTAAGTTAGTTATTATCTGTTGATATTAAAATTTCAGGTGAAGATAAGTGCATCAGTTTGTTGTGTTCTCTACCAGATTCAGGGGATAGTCTGGTTATTGCAATAGGGAGCAATACAACTGCCTTGTATTTTGATGAAATAATATCATCCTTGTTGATGGAGGAGATGACACAGAAAAATATGGAGAGCCAGAATGGTGATTCCTTGTTTGTATGAGGACAATCCCAGAATAGAAACAAAATTAAGTCATCGAGTGGGAGATCTAAATCTAGAGGGAGATCTAAATCTCCAAGAAAACCTGTAAAGGTGGTGTGTTGGAAATGGGGAAAGGAAGGGCACTACAAAAGGGACTATAATCTAAAGCTCCTGATAAAGGAAAGGGATTTGATGATGCTCCTTCTGTAGAGGAAAAAACCACCCTAGGTGAAGGTGGGGACGTGTACTTGGCTTCTTCAAATACACATGTAGATCATGAGGCATGGTTGATTGACTCAAGTGCATCATTTCACTTCACTCCCCATAGAGAGTGGTTCTGTGAGTATTAGAAATACGATGGTGGTGATGTCTTCTTAGTGGATGATAGGAAGGCTAGAATTGTTGGTTGCAGAAAAGTAAAGTTGAAGTTGCAAGGTGGAAGGGTTAGAACACTTTCGGGTGTTCTATATATTCCTGCATTGGCCAGAAATATTATTTCTGTAAGCAAGTTGGATGATGCAAGTGTAAAAACAGTGTTCGAAAAGGATACCTGCAAGATGGTTCGGGGAGAAATGGTATTGATGCGAGGAGTTCAGATTGGAACTCTATACAAGCTACAAGGTAGCAATATTGTTGATGGGTGCAACAGCTCTGTGGTTCCCGAAAGTGGAGCAGAAAATCTAGTGGTCTCTGGAGAGAAGACCATGTTGTGGCATCAAAAGCTTGGAAATATTGGAAAGAAGGGACTTCGAATACTTCATGGTAAAGGTATGGTAGAAGGTATGAGTAATAGCTCTCTAGATTTTGATTTCTGTGAAAATTGTGTATATGGGAAGCAGAATCGGGTGAGTTTCCCCTTTAGTGGTAAGAGGGCAAAACAAATATTAGAACTTGTGCATAGTGATGTTTTTGGACCTATGAAGGTTCCATCATTGGGTAAGTCTGTGTACTATGTATCATTTATAGATGACTTCTTAAGGAATACACTTCCTTAAGAAGAAATCTGAAGTCTATGATAAGTTTAAAGAATTTAAGGCTCTGGTGGAAAACCACACATAGACGAATATAAAGGTGTTGAGGATAGATAACGGTGGAGAGTTTTGCAATAAGGAATTTGAAGAATTCTGTAAGAAGTGTGGTATAGCACAACGGAAGACTACTCCATACACACCTAAGTAAAGTGGAGTTGCAAAAATAATGAACAAGATGTTGATGGAAAGGGCAAACAGCATGCTCAGTGGTGCCAGGTTAGGACAAGAATTCTGGGCAGTGGCGGTGGAGACAACATGTTACCTGGTCATTAGAATTGGAGGATAAGACTCCACAAGAGGTATGGACTGTGTTATCACTCATATTTTCCTAGAAGTTGTAGGAAGAGGAAAGGGGTCCGAAGTAACCACAAACCAACTTTTAGATATAGAATCTAGCCAATCTGTATCCAGAGAGGGCTCTCTCTTTAAGGTTTAGCTTTGTTTGGAATATATTATGCTAGTTATGAAAGCTTTGGGGTTTTGATTGTGTTTGGTGGTGAAATTCAATAGCAGATGGGTAGAACTAAATATTTCAGGCCATTGGGCTAATGGAGTCAACAAAAGATGGTTTAACCGGATTTAGTTTTTCAACAAAGGATGGCTTCATAGGGCAAGGTAGCTAAAACATGGAGCAAATGATAACTTGATAGGATGGGATGGACTTAAATGGGATGAAGGGCAATTAAGAATCCTTCAACATGTTTTAAGAGAAGAGAACTTGAATGATCACCAATAAAGAACAATAAAGAATTATTTAATAATGGATCAAAATGGGTAAACTAGGAAACATGAGCAATTAAGAATTCACTGGTTATGCTAGTTTAGAAGAAAACATCAAGAATAAAAACGATTGAAAAAAGATTGCACTGAAGCACTTTCTGAATTAAGCTTTTTCGTTCTAATATTCAAATATGAAACATAATTGAAATATTTAAACAAGAGAACAATAACACATGAGTTATAAAATACTTATTTGTCTGGTGTATTGCACATGAATCCTATGAAAAGTCCTTTGTATTAATTCTTCATCCAGCCAACCATGCAAGATTTGTCCAACAACACTTTATTTCAAAGTAATCGATTTTACAACAATGTCTAAGAATCCACCCTCAATACTTTGAGTGAGGGAGTATTTATACAAAATTTTTACAATAAAATATCTCATAACAAAGAGAGATATATTCTAAGGTGACTAACTATTAGTTACATGAAAATAGAAATCAATGGTCTCGTAGATAGCAAATAATGTAAATTGATGGCTTGCTATCCCTATTTTTGTGAGTGTGCTGGAGGCAGGCCCTAAGATGAGGCATCTTGCTATCTTCTTCGTAACTTAGTGCTGGTTGCTCTGCTTTTCATCTTCTCACTGATACACTTTGACCTGTTCTAATACTCTTTACCTGTTTGATCTTTCTTTATCCTCTTTTACCATCATTAACTGTAGTAAATAACCAAAATTTACCTTTTACCAAGGATAAATTACAAAATTTCTAGCATTTCTTCCCACCATTTTGGCTGTGGTATTCTGGTCCTTTGAAGTTTTCTGAGGATTTTATCAGTCTTGGTGTGCCTGAAAAAGGTAGGCTGAGCTGGAAACAAATGCTTTAGCTCATGCTCAACATAGAACAGGTTCTCTAGATTGTCATAGAGAACTCTGCCTGTGGGCAATGCCTTTGCACTTGTTGTTAAACTTTCCTGGTTACCTGCATATTGATTCAATTTGTCCATGTAATCTATATGCCTCATTAATTTGTGATTAATAACTGAAGGACTAGGTAGCCCTTTGTTATGCAAAATACCAAATTTCTCCATAAAAGCATTAATTTCCTCCTGCATGTTTTGGCATCTTCTTTCCAAATTTTGCATCAGAGACCTTTTAGTCAATACCTTCTTAACTTCCAGAATTGTCTCTGTTTTGTGTTCAATGCCCAGTTCTTAAAGCTGGTACTTATTCTTGGTATTCAAAAGATTTATGAGCCTGGTGGCTTCCTCAAGAATCTTTCCTAATTCTGCTTTTGTCCTATGAATTTCTTCTAGGGCTGCCTTTACCAAATCAATTTGCTCAAAAATTATTTGTATTGATGGCCAAACATCATCTATTGACTGAGTGATGTTAGTCCAAAGAATCTTTCTAATATCTGCCAAGGGCTTTTGAAATGTAAGGTCTTTTTCTAATGATTTTACCTTGTTTTCTAATCCTTTAATTTCCCTTACATTTTCTGCAACATTTATCTTTGAAAGATCACACCTCTATTCTAAGGTAACATATTGTTCTTTTACCTTTTGTAACTCTAAAACTTGGAGTTTCATCTCCTCCATTGATCTTATCAGTTCCTTTGTGCTCAAATTTGAAGTACTTTCCTATGTTGTTCCTGTTGTTTCTATACCTCTGACTACCTCAGCTGTGACAAAGGGGGCATTTGGAGCCAAAGTTGTTCTAATGGTTGAAGGGATTGCAGTTGAGACTACTGGTATCACATTGGGAGGCTGAGAGGTCAACTCTCCCTGCTTGTTCTTCAATGATTTTTCTAGCTCTTGCTCGATCTCGTTTGGTCATTCATTAAGCTTTAGTAACAAGTCAATAAGCTCTTCTTCAAACCTTTGTTGTATGACCTCAACAGTTTGTGGATGCCTTGAAGGAGGTATTTCAGCTGCTTTCTTAAGGCAGCTATGTCTTCATCTTTCTTTTTAATTAAGGCTTCTGTGGCCTTCACATCCTTTGGATTATGTCCCAATCGAATGACTAATTATTCCAAAGATTTGATTCTATTTTCTTTAGCCTGTGAGGAGGCTCTCTCTAGTTGTAATTGGGCAGTGGTATTATTTAGAGAATTCTCTAATCTTTGGGCCATCATGGCCTTACCAGTCAAAGTAGAATAGATCATTTCCCCAGTTTTCCTGTGTAGCTCAATTTGGTCCAAGGGATGAATATCTTTTTCCATAACCTCAAAATTTGTTTGAAGATAATCGACAGCTGTTTGAGGTTTCTACACTTTAGGCTTGAATAGGCTCATTTTCATTTTACCCTCCTTGATGTCATAGGCTGACATCAACCTATTCTGATTGGTGGGAGCCATTTTTAAGAATTGATTGTAAACATGGATCCTCAATGGCTCATTCCTGGCTTTTATTTCCTTGAATTTCTTTTCAAAATCCAGGTTCTCATTCCCTAAAGGCTTAAAAGATGATGCTTCAGTGCTCTGTTGTCTTTCTAGCTCCTATCTTTGTGAGCTAGAAGGTGTCTCAATGCCAGAAAGTTTGGTGACTATCTGCACCTTCTTTTCTTTGGTTCTTTGTAGTTTCCTCAAAATACTCTTCTTCTGAAAGGGGATTTAGCCTGTGCCTTTTAGCACCAGGCTTGTCTGACAAACCACTAGCAGGGTTGGTTTCCTCCCTATCTCTCTTTTTGTTCTTTTCCTCATTCATAGGAGTCTGCAAAATTGGGGGCTGTCCTACATTAACCTTAGTTTGTTGAGCCTATGTTTTGAATTTGCTCCTGAGAAATTTCAGGCTGCTTTGACATTGTGGATTGCTCTGTGGCTTGAGTGTTGGTTTCTGGTTCCTTTTCTTGGGATATCCCTGTAAATGGTATGCTGGTGTCCTATGAGTGCTGCTGAGAGGTTTCAGCTGTAGAAGCACTGATCCCTAATGCTGACCTTTGAGAAGACTCAAATTGTACCTGCACAAAAGAATCCAGGCAAGTGTTTTTTCAAGATCCCTCATAACATTTTCTATATTGATATGTTCACTATTAGTTTCTACTAAGGTCACTTCCCTCCATTCATCCATGTTGGCAAACTTTTCAATCTCTAGGATCCTGTGATGTATATAAGGTGAAAGTTTGTTTTTCATCCTTCTATCACATATGAAGCTATGAGGGTCATATGGGATCCACCCAAAACTTTTGTGTAATTTGCGATGATCTTCTAAAATGTGTTCTACTTCTTTCCATGCTTCCCTAGTGTTGCAGATGAAAGGGCCTAATTGACTCTTGATTTTGAGCTGTGCTTTATTTTTGGCTTTGTGGAAATGAACAAAGTCTAAATTTATAATTTGCCTGTAATATTCCAATGCAAACAATCTCATTGGAACATATTTTGGTAACTTGAAAGGGGGAAGTTCACACCCATACATCCTGATTTCTATATAATTATGGTATAAATACCAGTCACCCACTCTATACTGTTTGGAGAGCTAAAGAATCTTCTTAATGTCACCACCAGTCCTGGAAGGGGAAACCCCTATCAATAAGGTAGTTGCTGGATGAACAAATTGATCAATAAACTCATTATATGAGTAAGGGGAGTCAAAGGATGCATGGAAAATGGAAGTCCTAAAGATAATAGACCTAGGATTACCCTTGGTATCAAGTTTCATGATAGGGAATGGGAAATTATCTAATTGATAATAGAGCATGAGGTGGTATATGAAGGTGGTGTACTTGAAAACCCTTTCATTTTCCAATCTCATGAACTGGTCATGAATTTTATCCGCAATAAAGGAGGCATAATCATATTTAACAACAGGGGGCTATCCAGGAGTGAAGATAGACATTAACACTAGGGTCAGTTCATATACATATTCACTAGTGTTGAATCCCATAATAGCAAATATCATCTCAACTATGAGTTTTCCCATATCTGTGAAGAAAACTGACATGTAAGGAGGTGGGTCTTTAGTTTGATATATTTGTTCTATGAAGGTCTAGCAGAGGCAATTGAGTTCAGATTGGGATAATTTAGTTGATTTCTCAAGTAAACTTCCAATGGAAATGGGGGTGAGAGCTTGACTAGAGTGAAATTGCAACATTTCGTTGATTGATTCAACAGTTATTAGAAAGAGGACTGCTTGACTGGGAGACATAACTGCTTTGCGGCTAGGGTCATAATTGGCATGGCAATGATGGATTAGTTTAGAGAAAACATGAACAGAAGGGAGAAAGTATATGGGAAAATTGATTTCCCACAGTCCTATGGCATCATAGCCATTTAAGTGGTTATCTCTACATTGGCAAAAGACTTTGAAGTGATTTTTATCAGTGGCTAAGTCTTTTATCTAGAAGTCCTTATCCGCAAGAGACAGATAGTCTAAATCTCGATGAGGAGCATTTATGGGTGCAACATTCAAAGCTACCATGGTTTCCATTTCCGGTTCTTGTGGATATAGACAGAGAATTTAGGTTTTCTTTGTGAAATGGGCAAGACAGAGGCTATGGGGGACTTAAATGACAAAAACAAGACTTGAATTATGATGAATTTGGGCTTTTCCGTCAATTCCCAGTGAAAACTAAATATTTGTAGGGTTTTGGTCAGGAATTTGATAAATACCTCTTTTGGGGGATGAATAGTGAAATGCAAGTACTGGAGTGGTTGGAGGGTTCTAGGCAGCGCCGGCTGCAAGGTTTGGGAGCAGGTTGGCGACTGAAAACCGGACCGGTGCACCTTGACGTTCATTTTCATGGGAGCACAGGTTTACTGAACAAATGATGAAAATGATTTTGTTTTTTTTTTTATTTGCACAAGTCAAAGATTGGCGGGGTTTATAATTTGGGCGGGTGACGTCAATGAAAAATGACTTAATGTTTTGTCGTCTTGTGGGGAGGCGGTAAGCGGTTTCATATCACACTGCTTTTGGGGACAAGCAATAATTGACTTCGAGCCAGCGATTCCATAGATTATTTGATGCGTGGCGAGTACTATTCAGGAAAACCGCTTTGTGATTGCATGCTAATGTGTAGTCACAAAGGGCTGCGTGATATGCATAAAGGCTGTCAGATCTTGAGGACCTGATCGGATGGCTGTTGGGGGATATGAAGTGACGGGTTTATAATGGAGCGGGCCCGATACATTAAAGAATTAATTAATTATATCAGGGTTGGCAGGATTGGACGGGGAGGCTGTTAATTAACCGTGAGGGTTAATTAATCCTTACTAATGCGGTAGGGTGATTAAGGGTTGTTAATTAGTTACTGTTTAACTAATTAATCCCGATTAAGGATGTATTATGGCTATAATTAACCAAGGGCGGGATATGTAATATTTTGGGGATTTTTATATTTAAATAATACAGGAGAGGGTAACGTTATAAGAGAATTATATAATAATATGTTAAAAGATAACATGATAATGAAATGAAACACGCTAAGTGTAAAAATAGTTGATTTGTGTATTTAACTTAGGCTTAAGTGAAAAAAGGGTTTTTATGAGAAATTATGTAATTTCCTAAGTAAAACAAGATTTTACTTAGGAAAATACTTATGAAGGTAAATGAATGATTTATGAATAGTTTTAAGTACTTTAGGCTTTTTAAATTATTGGGCCGAGGGTCCGGTCCCTCCAAAAGTCAGAGAAATGCTCTGAGCCCCTCCAATCTAGCAAATACCTTAGTACTTAGGAGAAATTAGTGAAATTAGGGAAAATGAGAAGGGGAGTTAATTATTCTGACTTTGCTTTGCTTGAGATGTTTTCAATGTACTATATGCCTTGGCCTTGTGATGAAAGTAAAAGATTAACACATATAGAGTCATCATTCATCACATATAATTCTGCAACATCAACTACCTACCTTACCTACTTTAACCTAGCATTTTTTCTTCTTTATTAGGGTGCACTTAGACTGGCAAACCCTTATCAAAATTTTCTTTTCTTTTACATGGCAAAGCCTATCTAAGTCTACACTTATTACATCCAAGGGCTTAGATTAAACTGTTGAGATCCTTTTATTTACTCTACCTATCTACTTATCTGGCAAGATTACACTGTTTGGTCAGATATTTATTCTCTATTTTTACAAAATGAATTGAAATATGAATAGCCAAGTTTAAACTGTTTGACTATTCATGAATTGTGGCATAAGTGATAAGTTGCACACAATTGTTTTTTACAGAAAAGTGAACTAAGTAGTGGCATTTAGATTTGCACACTTTCCTGGTCTTTTCTTTTGATGGGGTTCATTTTCTTTCATTTTTTGACCATCTTTTATTTTTTTTTACCCTTTGATTTTTCTTTTAGGGTATAACATATTACATAACTCATCAAGTCAATCATGACATATGACACCTATAGGTATAGGGGCCTAACAGTGGCTTCACTTGGGGATGGCTTTCCCTGGTGGAAAGTCAAGAATAGTAGATCAAATGGCCTCTGAATGACTTTGACTGTATTCTGGAATCTTCTTTTTTCTACTGCTTTATTATATGAATGATAATGATACCTCTAAAGCTTAGGGCCTTCTCTTCGGGCTTCAACTCCAAAAGTTACTGTCCAATCAACATTGTGACGTTACATAGGATATAGTATGTACATGTTAATCATCATGATAAATCCTAATAATTAGGATCAAAGTAATGTTTTAACATTCGACCATTGATTGGTCCTTCTTCTGCTTCTGTGCCATCCAAGTTTTTTACAAAATGTGTATTGTTTCCTTGTAGGGCATGGATAATGTATGGACCTTTCCATAGAAAGTCAAACTTCCCATGTTTCCCCTTATCTTTTATTCTGGAATCCCATCTTAGTACTTTATCTCCAAGGTGGAAATCTTCTTCCTTGGTTCTTCTATCAAATATCTTCTTGAGCTTTTCCTGCCATATTTGGGATCTTTGGTACACCTCCTCTCTAGTCTGCTGTAAATTGATGGTCTGATTTATCTTTCTTTGGATATCATTAGGTTCCACTTGAGCTTCTTGTAGTAATTTCATAACAGGAACTCCTAATGATGTAGGAAATACAACATCCATACCATATACTAACTCATAGGGATTGGTGCCAATGGATTTTTTGGTTGTCAACCTGTCTGCCCATAATGCATTTATTAGTTTCTTATACCAAGTATTTTTATTTTCTTCCAACAATTTTTTAATGATATTGCTGGCATTATGATGCATGTGTTGTACTTTATGGCAACCCACTCGTAGAATAACATCTCACTTATTTATAATTAGATGAATCTACAGAAGAGATATCAGATGTGACTGAATGCATGGGATGCTGGACAACTCAAACGAATCAGATGACAGTTCTCAGTATGACAAGTTAGCTTTGCCATTAAGTCCAAAGGGGGAGATCGTTGGCATTATAAGACAAGTGTTGCCCTTGATGGAAAATCACAGATCATAGTGCAGCAGATCAGTAGCAAAGAATTGATGATCAGACTACAAAGAATGAAGAAAGCTGAGTATATACGCAGGTTCACTATATACCAAGTCGTGTACAAAGGCAGGTTATACGCAGGTTCACTATGTACCAAGTCGCATATATATGCAGGTTCACTATATACCAAGTAGGGTATACACACAAGTTATACACGCAGGTTCTTTATATACAAAGGCGCGTATACACATGGGATTGATGATAAAAAGTCGCGTATGCGTATGCACGCACTTTCATGCACGGAAAAGCGCGTACATGTGGAAAAGCTTATTTTTGGGTCCGTGGTATTTAGACCTATGGTTTTGGTCCTTGGTATTGCGTTCGAAGTGTTGAACCCAAGTATTGGGTCCATGGTATTGATTTGTTATGGTTTTGGACCGTGGTATTGTGAAAGGCCTAAGACTATAAAAGGAGAAGAAGATCATTATGCAAGTGGATGGAAAAGACTTGAATATCTGATGAAGTATGAGATCTAGTATGTAGGTTATGGGTTTATGATGCATTGCCTGATCCAAGCTAAGGAGGAATCTTAATGGTTGATGGAGAACAAGATCCAAGGACAGATCGAGATCAAATGGCTTGGAATGAATCATCTCTATACGGTTTGATCTTATTTATTCTAGATCTATATACTGACGCATGTAATGTTTTGTAAATGTTATGGGTATGACTGATGTCTAGTACAACTACAAAGTTATGAGAAAATATTTGTAGATCTATACGTGGGTTGGCTTTGGAGAAAGCACGTATATACGCGGGTTTGATTCATCATAGTAGCATATACATAATGAAGTATGATGTTTGAAGTTGTAGTTGGGTCTGATTGTTATTGCAGAGTTCTGTTGTCTGCTCTATGTTCTGGTGACTATGTTGTTGACAGGGTTTCAGTGTTTCAGTGATTCAGAAATTGATGATGCTAGTATTGATTGTTTTGTGCTTCAATGATATTGATGGGTCCAGTATGAAAATTGGATGAAACGTGGCCTTCGGATTATAGTGTTGTGCTTCAAGAGTATCCAGTCTGAAAATGTATGAAATGTGGTCCCTGGAGGATGAAAGGAGATTGTAGGCCGGCGCCTACGTACTAGTACATCAGCTAGTACAAGAGCAAAGGGGGTGGTAGCTCACTTCCAGTAGAAGCTAGAGAACGAGTGAATATTGGAGCATTCAGTAGGCCGGCACCTACGTACTAGTAAATGGATCAGCTAGTACAAGAGCTAAGGGGGTTGTAGCTCCCATCCAAGAGAATCTAGAAAACCAGAGAGGGTTGTAGCCCTCTACAAGTAGAAGCCTGCGTACTGGTAAAGGACTGCACAGTACAGAACTATTGTAAAATGAAGTTTCTTATTAAAAGAAGATAGGGACGACTTGCAGTAGGTGGTTTTCACCCACATTGGGTTTCCACCTTATATCATGGTGTTCATGTGTGCTTCTTGTGTGTTTTACTGCACCTGTTTACTATACATTTGGTTAATGAAGTTCTGGTGCACTAACTAAAGATCAACATTTAATGGATTAACTGAATCATAAGTATTCTGGATATACGCTAGTTGCATTAGACACAGTTGCGTATACACGCGGGTTCCCTTAATTGAAGTAGCGTATATGTATCTAAGTATGGAAATGGAAAATTTTTATTGATTTGATAATACTGATTCACCCCTTCCTCTCAGTATTATTTCCAACAATTGGTATCAGAACAGGTCCTTTGGTAGAAGCTTGATCGCTTGAAGGAGATCTGTAGATCAATGGGAAAGAAGCTTAAGAAGAAAGCACCTAAGAAGAAGAAGACATCTAAGAAAAACTATGACAGTGGGAGCATCGATTGGGGATTATGTGGAAGAAGCACTTCAGATTCAGAATCTCTTCATAATGAAGATGAAAAAGATCTATCAAGTATGAATTTTTTATCCGCTGGTATCCATCCATGTGAAGATGATGAAAGTGATAGCGAAGCAACTGAATTTGCTCTTATGGGTGAGCAAGAAAGATATCAAATAGAGGCATAATTTAAAAGGCTAACATACAAAATTAGAGATCGACAAGATCTATTGAACAAAAGGGAATGTGCCTTCAAGGAAGTAGCTACCAAACTAAAAGCTCAACTAGAGGAAGGTAACAAGGTAAGGAAACTATTCAAAGAAAAATATCAAAAGTTGCAGGATGAAGTGACATCATTAAGAAATGAAGTAAATGAAAGATGCACAACGATCAAGAAACTCAGAGATAGATCCAGTTACTATGAAAGGCTTGAAGCCACGATCCTCTCGCTAAAGGAAGATCTTGAAGAATCAAAGAAGCAGAATAAAGAACTACTCCAAACTCATGAAAATGAAGTTCTTGATCTAAGACATTAGTTGAAAGAAGGAAGAAATGTTGAAGAAAACATGAAGAAGCAACATCTTGAAAAGGAAGAGCAACATCAAATTGAGGTAAATATTCTAAAAGATAAATTAGAAGAAAAAGATAAGATCTTATGATTTCAAGATAGTACTAAGATCTTGGTTGATATTCTTAGTAGTCAAAGATCTCCTGCTATCAAAACTGGTCTTGGTTTTCATGAATCTGTTGAAGAAGAATCTAGTTCACAACGTAAGACAAGGGAATCTAATGCAAAAACTAAAATGCTCAACAAGGAGATAAGAGGTCAACACCATCAACAGCCAAGGAAAGAAATTCTTCAAAGAAAATATTTTACCCCTCCAATGAATAAGGTTGAATGTTATGTATGTCATAATCTTGGACATGTTGCAGCCAGATGCAGAAGAAGAGTGGTTCAAGACCGTCATGTAGAAAGATCATCACATTCCAGGTACTTTAATGGATACTGTTTTTCTTGCAATATGTTTGGTTACAAAGCTGCTGATTGCTACAGGAGGAATATGAAACATATGAGATGTTATGCATGTAACAAGCTTGGACATATAGCAAAGGAATGTAGGAAGAAGGTACAGGCACCACACCAAAAGGAGAAAACATCATCTCGCTTGAAGATTTGGAAGAAGAAGGAAGTACAGTCAGAAAGATGTGGCACTACACCATATACAGACATAACAGACTCAGGGTGAGATGAAAGTGTAAAACTTCAGTGTCCTAAATCTCATACACAAGCTGCATAAAGGGAAGTCGCGTATATATGTGAGTTAGACACTGAACAGTCGCGTATATGTTAGTCTGAGGAAAAGCAGAAGGGACAGGCTCAGAAAAAGGGTCTGATATGATTCAGTCCATTATTTGCTCTGTTTGATAATGGTTACAATCTGTTGATGATGTGTGGAAATGTCTTGATACTTGTAAGAAGTTTAGAAGTGTTTTAATCCTAACTTGTTGATGATGATGCCTTGATACTTCTTGTTGATATATGCATGATCAGATCTGATAGTTGGCATACGTTCAGGGGGAGCATATGCCTTTAATAATGCATTGTTAGCATTATGGTTAGTAGTCCTTGGTGATGATGCTTATATGGCCAAAGGATATATCATGCTATGATATGGTTATGAGTTATCCATGACAAATCTCATATGATTCTTGGGGTTACATAGTTGATGTTCAGATCATATTTGTGGTTGATTCTCTGATGATGCATATATGGTGTTTACATGGTGATCTTCATAAGGATAAGGAGAAGTACAAATCTTAAATACATATCTTCTTTACTTGATGATGAGTTACTCATATGCTGCTGTCGTCATAGGCATAAAGATCATATAATACAGTTATGATGCATGATTCCTATAGTTCTTGGCACTCACATGGATTGATGTTGTTGATGATACCAAGAAGTCTTGATAGATAATGTTGGATACATGGATGATTACTCAAAGTTGCATTGTTGGAGACATGATGATGATGAGTTCCTACCTATATGTTGATAGGTCGATACTTACATATGTTGATGGATGCAGATGTTCCCAAAGTGATGCTACTTGGATCATGCAGATCTTGATGATGAGATGACTATGGCATTATACACATATGATATAATGTGAATGATTATGATGATGTTCAAAAGGATGAGTTGATATCTATATGCAGACATACCTTGTTATAAGAAATTTATAGGTTGCTGACCTGGAAGTGGTTGTACGCGTATTTCATGAGGAGGATCCGCATATATATGCTTGTTTCTGTGGATACAGTCGTGTATATGTTGATTTAAAGGAAATCAGTGGGCCAAACTCAGGTTAAGAAGAGTCTGATATGGGCCTGACAGAGACCATCTGGCACAGATGGAACTGGTACAGAGGGAGAAAATGATTGTTGGTCTAGATGTTGTTGACAGATGCTTATGGAGCAGATCATACATTGTGTATGATATTGTTGATGACTATCATGGTCTTATTTAGATGTTTGGTCTCATCAAGACTCATGATGTAATAGTGTGTCTCTATTTGTTGTAGTCATTTGATGAAATCTCCTCTGGTCATATGATGTAATTTGTACCCCCACTATGCATAAGAAGGATGATGAAATATTTCATGTCATGTATTTCTTTTCTTATCAAGGTCATGTAACGGCCTTTCTTGGTTTCCCCACTATGCCTGGGATGAATGATGTTATACTCTTGTATTATCATGTGTAAACGTTTGGTATATCCCCACTTTGATGGGAGATGGATGTATGCATGAGTCTTTGGTGATAGGAAGGTCATTTATGATGTATAGAGTCATGTTCTTCTTGTAAAACATCTTTTTGCAGACCTTGCTTACAGTCAGGGGGAGCATGAAAAACTCATTTCAGCAGAGCAGAGATTTCAGCATGTATTCAGAAGGAGCATGGATAGATTGGTACACCTTGACATATACATAGGGGGAGCTCATTCAGAGATTTCAGCAGGTACTCAGGGGGAGTATGGTCAACAGAATGTTTATCAAAGAAAAGAGAATATCTTGGTCTGCCCTTTGCCCTTGATGTCAAAGGGGGAGAGTGATTTGGTGTTGTTGCCATCAAGTCCAAAGGGGGAGATTTTTGGCATTATGATGCATGTGTTGTACTTCATGGCAACCCACTCGTAGAAGAACATCTCACTTATTTATAACTAGATGAATCTACAGAAGATATATCAGATGTGACTGAATGCATGGGATGCCGGATAACTCAAAGGAATCAGATGACAGTTCTCAGTATGACAAGTTAGCTTTGCCATCAAGTCCAAAGGGGGAGATTGTTGGAATTATGAGACAAGTGTTGTCCTTGACAAAGAATGAAGAAAGCTGAGTATATACGCAGGTTCACTATATACCAATTCACGTACACAGGCAGGTTATATGTAGGTTCAATATGTACCAAGTCGTGTATATACGTAGGTTCTCTATATACCAATTAGGGTATACACACAAATTCTTTATATACAAAGGCGCGTATACACGCGGGGTTGATGATCAAAAGTCGCGTATGCGTATGCACACACTTTCATGGACGGAAAAGCGCGTACATGTGGGAAAGCTTATTTTTGGGTCCGTGGTATTTAGACCTATGGTTTTGGTCCTTGGTATTGCGTCCGAAGTGTTGAACCCAAGTATTGGGTCCATGGTATTGATTTGTTATGGTTTTGGACCGTGGTATTGTGAAAGGCCTAAGACTATAAAAGGAGAAGAAGATCATTATGCAAGTGGATGGAAAAGACTTGAATATATGATGAAGTATGAGACCTAGTATGCAGGTTATGGGTTTATGATGCATTGCCTGATCCAAGCTAAGGAGGAATCTCAATGGTCGATGGAGAACAAGATCCAAGGATAGATCGGGATCGAATGGCTTGGGATGAATCATCTCTATACAGTTTGATCTTGTTTATTCTAGATCTGTATATTGACGCATGTAATGTTCTATAAATGTTATGGGTATGACTGATGTCTGGTACAGCTACAAAGTTATGAGAAAATATTTTTAGATCTGTACGCGGGTTGGCTTTGAAGAAAGCACGTATATACGCGGGTTTGATTCATCATAGTAGTGTATACATAATGAAGTATGATGTTTGAAGTTGTAGTTGGGTCTGATTGTTATTGTAGAGTTCTATTGTCTGCTCTGTGTTCTGGTGACTATGTTGTTGATAGGGTTTCAGTGTTTCAGTGATTCAGAAATTGATGATGCTAGTATTGATTGTTTTGTGCTTCAATGATATTGATGGGTCCAGTATGAAAATTGGATGAAACGTGGCCTTCGGATTATAGTGTTGTGCTTCAAGAGTATCCAGTCTGAAAATGTATGAAATGTGGTCCCTGGAGGATGAAAGGAGATTGTAGGCCGGCGCCTACGTACTAGTACATTAGCTAGTACAAGAGCAAAGGGGGTGGTAGCTCCCTTCCAGTAGCAGCTAGAGAACTAGTGAAGATGGAGCATTCAGTAGGGCCGGCACCTACGTAATAGTAATGGATCAGCTAGCACAAGAGCTAGGGGGTTGTAGCTCCCATCCAGAGAAATATGGAAAACGAGAGAGGGTTGTAGACCTCTGCAGGTAAAATCCTGCTTACTGGTAAAGGACTGCACCAGTAAAGAACTAATTGTAAAATGAAAGTTTCTTATTAAAAGAAGATAGGGATGAATTGCAGTAGGTGGTTTTCACCCACATTGGGTTTCCAACTTTATTCATGGTGTTCAACGTGTGCTTCTTGTGTGTTTTACTGCACTTGTTTACTGTACATTTGGTTAATGAAGTTCTGATGCACTAACTAAAGATCAACATTTAATGGATTAACTGAATCATAAGTATTCTGGATATACGCTAGTTGCATTAGACACAGTTGCATATACACGCGGGTTCCCTTAATTGAAGTAGCGATTAATGTATCTAAGTATGGAAATGAAAAAGTTTTATTGATTTGATAATACTTGACCCCCCCCCCCCCCCCCCCCCCCTCTTAGTATTATTTCCAACAATTGATAAGGCTCTTGTTGGAAGATTCAATTAAATCATTCCCTTGTGGATAATAGGTTGTGGAATGGCCTAGGGTAATGTGGTACTTGTTGTAGAAACTAATCATCTTTCTTAATAAAAAAGCTGCAACATTATCAATTATGACTTTAGTGGGCCAGCCAAACTTGGACAATATATTGGTTTCTAGGAAACCTATGATTACAATGTCATTGGCCTGTCTGGAGGGGATAGCCTCTATCCATTTGGTAAAATAATCAGTGGCGGTAAGAATCCATTTATGTTGGCCAGAGGAGGGAGGATGGATTTCTCCAATGAATTCAAGACCCCATTGTTGGAAGGGTTTCTTAGTAGAGACGCGTTTCAGGGGGAAAGGTAATAGTTTTCTCTTGCCCTAAAAAATTTGGCATTTATGGCAAGAAGTGACAAATTTATTCACATCAGCAAACAAGGTTGGCTAGTAGAAACCAGCCCTTAAGATCTTATCTGTAGTTGATTTCCAGTAGAGGTGTCCACTACAATATCCTGCATGAAACTCTTGGAGAGTCTTGTCAACTTCATTTTTTAACAAACAATTTAATAAGATTCCTTAATGATTTTTCCAAAAAAGAGCATTATCTAAAATACAAAACTTTAAAGCTTTCATCTTTAAAAACCTATTTTTTGTTCTGGATAACCCTAGAGGAGCGTGCAAGTTTTGTAACACATAAATTATATCAGCATACCAAGGTGAATCTGAAAAGGCCTGGCTGATTTGTGGAGTCTCCATCTCCTGTTCGTCATCCAGTTCATTTATGTCCAAGGCTTGAAAATTTGTTTCTGCCATGAGTTTTGCCAATCCCTGTTCTTTTATCAGTTTTGTAGGTTTTATTTTAATATCATACTCTAATATGGTAGCAATCCATTTGCCCCTTTTTCCCTCAATTCCATCTTGAGTCAGGATGTCCTTGACAACATCATTTGGTACATAGGCTATCACATGAGAATATAATACGTAAACTCTAAAGTCTTTAATTGCTTTAACAATTGCAAATGCTTGTTTTTCCATGATCTTGTATTTTAGTGATGCATCTCTGAGTGCTTTACTAAAAAAGGCTATAGGTTTTTCACATCCTTAATCGTCCTTTTGTAGTAAAACTGCTGCTATAGTGTGCTCTGAGGCAAAATAAAAAATTATGAAATCTCTATCAAATTGGGGACTTGTAAGGACTGGCGTTCTGGTTAAAGCCATTTAAATTTCTTCAAACGCTTGTTTGGCTTCTACTGTCCATTTTATACTTGAATCCCTTTTTAATATATTATTAAGTAACATAGTCAGTTCTACTAGGTTAGATATGAATCTTCTCAAAAAAATTATCTTTCCTAAGAAAGCTTGAACCTCTTTGATACTTCTAGGATAAGGTATCTGTAAAATTGCTTCTATTCTAGCAGGGTCAATTCAAATGCCATCCTTTGAAATGATGTGACCTAAGAGTTTACCTTTTTCCAGGCCAAACAAGGATTTATTGGGATTTAAAGAGATACCATATTTTCTGCATTTGAGAAATATCTGCCTGAGATGGTCTAAATGCTGCTTATCTAACTTAGAAAAAACAATTAGGTCATCCGGATATATGACAAGAAAATCATGAATTTCTTTAGCAAATGCGATGTCTATTGCTTTCTGGAAAGTAGCTCCTGCATTTTTTAGTCCAAATGGCATTTTGATATACATAAATGTGCCCCATGGTGTGGTAAAGGAAGTTTTTTCTTGGTCATCAGGATGAACCAGAATCTGGTTATACCCTGAAAATCCATCTAACAAAGAAATTCTAGAAGAACCTACTACCCTTTGCAAAATATGGTCAATCTTGGGTAAAGGGTAATTATCCTTCAGAGAAACCTTATTCACATTTCTCAGATCTACACATAATCTTATTTCCCTAGTTTTCTTCTTAGTAGGTACTAAGTTAGATACCCACTCTGAAAATCTTATAGGTGCAATTATCCCTGCCTCATACATACATTTAATTTCTTTTTCAATCAGTCGTAGTAATACAGGGTTGATTCTTCTGAGTTTTTGTTTGAATGGCTTCTGGTCTTCTTTCAGAGGTATAGTATGTTGAATTATTGAGTTATCATATGATTTCAAATCCTTATAACTCCAGGCAAAAATATCCTGAAATTCTCTCATAAGTTCAACATATTTTAACTTTTGGTCATGAGGTAAAGTCTTTGATAGTTTTATCATTTTTGGATATTCTTCTGTCCCTAAGTTATATTCTTCAATATTTGCCTTCAATGGTTCCATACTTGGTTTCTTAGGAATGTCATTGGAATCAAAGAGGTCCTCTAGAGGGGTTAATCCCTTAGGCAGATGATTGTATTTTAGATCAATGACCTCTATTTATTCTTCATTTATCTCATCAAGGTCCATTTTTTTTAGGTCTTGAACTTCCTTCCTGGTGAAAGTTGTGGGATGAAGCATTTGAATTGAACTTTCTTCTAAAATGTTGGCATCTACCTGATCTATTTGTTTAGTGTTACGGTCTGTATCAACATCTATGTGACTGTGAGAAAATTCTTTTTCTAAAGTTAGAAAGTTATTAATCTGTTCATCACTTTCGAAAAATTGCCAGTTCTTCAGATTGTCAAGGATAGCTGGCCTATGCCTAATTTCAGCATTGAACTGATGATTAGGTTCAAAATGTAATTTACAGGTGTTGGAAAACATGGGCAGACTGTGAGCATTTAAGTTGTGTTTCCTAGGTACTACAACATGCTTAGTTTCCAAAAAAGTATTAAGAATCTCTATAATTGTTCCTCTATAGTATCCTAATCTAGGATCCCTAGTTAAATACTTCCCATTGATCTATTTTATGATTAACTCTGAATCTCCTATGACAGATGCCTTGATTTCTCATAATATTTTTACAAGTTTAAGTCCAAGCAAAGGAGCTTCATACTCTTCCATATTACTGGTGCACTTAAAATTTAATCTGTAGGCATGGCCTTCAGCATGGTCATTTTCTAAGTTATGCACCCAAATTCTTGCTCCTGCCCCTAATTTATTGACTGAGCCATCAAATTCTAAATGCCAAAGAATTTCATGGGCATAATCAGTGTCATGGGTGGTGGGAGTTTGTTTAGCAGGGGAATTTAGTTTTTTGTTTTCATCTGATTTTTCTTTGCTTTCTGAATCATCATTGGTATCTGAGATTTCCTGAATCTGAACACTTGTTTCTCCTTTTTTAATTTCTTTTGGTTCTACTGCTAAAACTTGTTCATTATTGGTAGGATTGGTTTTAGCATTGTATAGAATGAATGAATCCATATCAAAGTGTATTGAGTAGATAGGGAAATTTTGTGGTTTTTCCTGACTGCTTACTACATATTTCATTAATTTCTCTTTGTATAGCTTCTTAGGTTGGCCGAATACAGAGATAGTAGCATACGACATGTCCAATTGAAGTGATCCTTGAAGCTTAGCACCCCAGGACCTGGATAATAACATTCCATATTTTGGAGGTATATCTGCTACTACTATATCCATCAGGATTGTTTTTGCAGGGTATTGAACTAAAGAAACACATAAGTTTTTTATTAATCCTAAACATCTCACTTGACTTGAATCAAAAGAAAAGAGATCTTTATATGGTCTAGTGATGTCAAAATCTAATTTCTCCATTACAGACTTGGGCATTAAGTTGTGAGATGCCCCAGAATAAAAAATGGCATTGTGAAATATTTTATAATAAATATTTAAGCTCACATAGAAGGGAGGAACACTTCCTTCTAAATGTTTCCCATTTACTTCAGGGCCAAAAATTAATTTTGGTTGGTCACAAAAAACATTTACAAAATCTTTAGTTCCAGTGATGTTCATTGATATGTTAATTTGACTTTGATAGGCATCATGTTTAGCTAATTCGGATAATGGAACAACAATCTTTAGCTTGCCTACTTTAATTTCCAAATTGAAAGGCTTTTCTGTTTGGGTTTTTGTGTTTCGAACAGTGGGATTCTCTTTGTTTTCTATATTTTCTGTTTTTTTCTCCTTTTGAGGAGTAGGGTTATGATTAACAGTTTCTCCTAAATCAACTTCTAGAGGTTCTTGCACATTTCCTTTGCAAGGAGGAGGGGTGGGGGAATGTCTATTATTTTGTTGACTGTCAGAAACATCTTCAGTTATAGGGTTAGATGGGTTATTATTTGATCTAGACAAAATTTGTACATGTGGAGGGACTGCTTTACCTTTGATAGGCTATTTTGGAGCTTTCTGTTTGTTGCTTTCAGGAACATCAATTCTTCTACTTCTGAAGTTATACTGCTTATGTACTTTATAGATGGTTGTATCATATCCTTCCTTGAAGTCAAATGATTCTCCTGACTGAGTTTGAAATTGTTTGAGAATGTGGGCTTCTTGATCATCTTGAGTTAGAAAAACTTCTCTTTCATTGTTAAGTCCCATTAGAATTATCTGAGTGTTTTCATGTGGATCTTTGGAGCTAGAAGCTTCTACATAAGTTTCTTGGAAAGGGGGTCTAATGTTTTGATCTGGACCAGTCTTTCCAGGGTTCTGGTTTTGGTTTTTTCATCAATTTGGATTCCTCCCTGTGTTGGTTGGCTGATCATCCCAAGGATATTTTCTTTCTATTGTTTCCACTCTATCTCCCAATCTTTCCATCCCTTTGATTATAGCATCAAGTTTCAGTTCAACAGGTGAAGCTTCTTCTTTCACTGGTATCCTTCTTTCACTCCTAACCTTGGCACGTCTAGACATCAATTTAGCTTCCACACTGACAACTATACTTTGCATCTCTTCTAAAGTTCTAGGGGCTCTTTACCTTAGCTGAAAAGCCATATCTGAATCAAATCCATCTGGGAATTTGATTAGGGCCAAATCAGGTGGGTCTCTGAGATTTTGAGGAATGGCATTGTAAATAGTATTGAACCTAGTATAGTAATCCTGCAATGTTTCTTGCATTCCTCTCTTGAGGTTTTCATACTTAAATAAGATCTGCAGAGGATCTTTCTTTTTCTCCCAACGATTCAATAATTGTGTATAAATGGTTTCTAGGCTATCTATGTTGTTTGCTCTTAGAGCCCTAAACCAGGTTCTGACTTCACCAGTTAGGCTCTGATAAAATATCCTCATTCTTACATCATCAATATCTATCTCATATATTTCAAAGTAGTCAGTCATTTTTTTCGTATGTTGCTGAGCTGTGTAGGTACCAATACCATCAAATGGAGTGATTTTACTTTGATAGTCTTGAGGCATGGCACCTAAATTGGTTGGTAAAACCAAAGGGGTATACCTGTTTGCCATGGTTGCATGTAGTGATGGAACAACAACTGGGGTAGGGGTAACAATGGGGATTTGGGTTGTGGATGGAGGGGTAGAAGGAGGGGTCTGTGGTGGAGCGGTTTGGGGTTGAGATGTATGAGGGAATGGTGAGGAACTTGCAGAAGCAGTAATGATTGTAGAGGGATCAGGTGTTCTTTCAGAAGTAACCTCAGATTATATTGAACTTTGTAAATGTCTTTCAATTGAGGAACTGACAGCTTCAAATTGTAACTCTTCAATAAATACTGGGTTTAGGACCAAATCAAACAATTCAGATTTAGAAAATATCCTAAATAAAGAGGTCTCAAAATGCTCATCAAAGGGTTCATCCTCGAGATAAATCCACCTAACAGGACAGGATCTTGATAGGTAGATAGGCCGAGAACTAGCAGTACTTTCTTGACTTCCTGTCTCCTAAGAATTCTGGGAATCAGATTGGCGTTTTCAAACATAGGTGGTGGATTTGGATCAAGATTTGACCTAGTGTAACGAGTTCTTTTTAAAGCTAGATTTCTTGTTTTGATTTTTTAAATTAATATCAACAACAACTTCTGTGATTTCTTTAAGATGTTTCAGATTTGAATTTAAAATGTTCCTAAAGATTTGTTTGACTGAGGAACTAGGTCATGTTCAGTTCATAAACTAAACCAGAGATAGAAGAAACATTCATCTACTTATGCTCTTGCAGAACAAGAGCAATTCGAAGGCTACCTGGCTAACTTCAGGCTCCGTCTATAGTTTATAAAGTAAACAACAATAACAACAAATTTTCATTCCCTAGTGGATTCGCAACTATGTTATCACTCAAATTTTTCTAGAAGTTGTAAGAAGAGGAAAGCGGTCTGAGGTAACCACAAACCAACTTTTAGATACATAATCTAGCCAATTTGTATCCAGAGAGGGCTCTCTCTTTAAGGTTTAGCTTTGTTTGGAAGGTATTAGGCTAGTTATGAAAGCTTTGGGGTTTTGATTGTGTTTGGTGGTGAAATTCAATAGCAGATGGGTAGAACTGAATAGGCCATTGGGCTAATGGAGTCAACAGAAGATGGCTCAATTGGATTTGGTTTTTCAACAAAACATGGCTTCACAGGGCAAGATAGCTAAAACATGGAGCAAATGATAACTTGATAGGATGGGATGGACTTAAAGGGGATGAAGGGAAATTAAGAATCCTTCAACATGTTTTAAGAAAAGAGAACTTGAATGATCACCAATAAAGAACAATTATGAATTCTTTAATAAATGATAAAAATGAGTAAAATAGGAAACAATAGCAATTAATAATTCACTGCTTATGCTAGTTTAGAAGAAAAATTCAAGAATAAAAACGATTGAAAACAGATTGCACTGAAGCACTTTCTGAATTAAGCTTTCTCGTTTTAATATTCAAATATGAAACATAATTGAAATATTTAAACAAGAGAACAATAACACATGAGTTATAAAATAATTATTTGTCCGGTGTATTGCACATGAATCCTGTGAAAAGTCCTTTGTATTAATTCTTCATCCAGCCAACCATGCAAGATTTGTCCAACAACACTTTATTCCAAAGTAATCAGTTTTACAGCAATGTCTAAGAATCCACCCTTTATCTGAGTGAGTGAGTATTTATACAAAAATTTTACAATAAAATATATCATAACAAAGAGAGATATATACTAGGGTGACTAACTATAAGTTACATGAAAATAGAGACAGATGGTCTCGTAGATAGCAGATAATGTAAACTGATGGCTTGCTGTCCCTATTCTTGTGAGTGTGCTAGAGGTAGGCCCTAAGATGAGGCATCTTGCTATCTTCTTCATAACTTAGTGCTGGTTGCTCTGCTTTTCATGTTCTCACTGATACACTTTGACCTGTTCTAATACTATTTACCTGTTTGATCTCTGTTTATCCTCATTTACCATCATTGACTGTAGTAAATAACCAAAATTTACCTTTTACCAAGGATAAATTACAAAATTTCTAGCATTTCTTCCCACCATTTTAGCTGTGGTATTCTGGTCCTTTGAAGTTTTCTAAGGATTTCATCAGTCTCGGTGTACCTGAAAAAGGTAGGCTAAAGTGGAAACAAGTTCTTTAGCTCATGCTCGACATAGAACAGGTTCTCTAGACTGTCACAGAGAACTCTGCCTATGGGCAGTGCCTTTGCACTTGTTGATGAACTTGTCTGGTTACCTGCATATTAATTCAATTTGTCCACATAATCTATATGCCTCATTAATTTGTCATTAATAACTAAAGGACTAGGTAGCCCTTTGTTCTGCAAAATACCAAATTTCTCCATAAAAGCATTAACTTCCTCCTGCATATTTTGGCATCTTCTTTCCAAATTTTGCATCAGAGACCTTTTAGTCAATACCTTCTTAACTTCTAGAATTTTCCCTGTTCTATCTTCAATGCCCAGTTCTTCAAGTTGGTACTTATTCTTGGTATTCAAAAAATTTATGAACCTGGTGGCTTCCTCAGGCATCCTTCCTAACTCTCCTTTTGTCCTCTGAATTTCTTCTAGGGCTACCTTTACCAAATCAATTTGCTCAAAAATTATTTGTACTGATGGCCAAACATCATTTAGTGACTGAGTGATGTTGGTCCAAAGAATCTTTCTAATATCTGCCAAGGGCTTGTCAAATGTAAGGTCTTTTTCTAATGATTTTACCTTGTTTTATAATCCTTTAATTTCCCTTACCTTTTCTGCAACATTTATCTTTGAAAGATCATACCTCTGTTCAAGGTAACACATTGTTCTTTTACCTTTTGTAACTCTGAAACTTGGAGTTTCATCTCCTCCATTGTTCTTATCAGTTCCTCTGTGCTCAAATTTGAAATACTTTCCTATGTTGTTGCTGTTGTTACTACTGTTGCTGTACTTGTGACTACCCTAGCTGTGACTAAGGGGGCATTTGGAGCCAAAGCTATTCCAAGGGTTGAAAGGACTACAGCTGAGACTATTGGTATCACATTGGGAGGCTGAGAGATCAACTCTCCCTACTTGTTCTTCAATGATTTTTCTAGCTCTTGTTCAGTTTCGTTTAGTCGTTCATTAAGCTTTAGTAACAAGTCCATAAGCTCTTCTTCAGACCTTTGTTGTATGACCTCAGCAGTTTATGGATGCCTTGAAGGAGGCAATTTCAGCTGCTTTCTTAAGGCATCTATGTCTTCATCTTTCTTTTTAATTAAGGCTTATGCAGCCTTCACATCCTTTGGATTATGTCCCAATCCAATGACTAATTCTTCCAAAGATTTGATTCTATTATATTTAGCCTGTGAGGAGGCTCTCTCTAGTTGTAATTGGGCAGTGGTATTACTTAGATAATTCTCTAATCTTTGGGCCATCATGGCCTTACCAGTCAAAGTAGAATAGATCATTTCCCCTGTTTGCCCGTGTAGCTCAATTTGGTCGAAGGGATGAATATCATTTGCCATAAACTCAATATTTGTTTGAAGATAATCTGCAGCTATTTGAGGTTTCTGCACTTTAGGCTTGAATAGGCTCATTTCCATTTTACCCTCCTTGATGTCATAGGCTGACATCAACCTATTCTGATTGGTGGGAGCCATTTTTAAAAATTGATTGTAAACTTGGATCCTCAATGGCTCATTCCTGGCTTTTATTTCCTTGAATTTCTTTTTAAAATCCAGGTTCTCATTCCCTAAAGGCTTAAAAGATGATTCTTCAATGCTCTATTGTTTTTCTAGCTCCTGTCTCTTTGAGCTAGAAGGTGTCTCAACTGCCGGGAAAGTCTGGTGACTGTTTGCACCTTGTTTTCTTTGGCTCTCTATAGTTTCCTCAAAATATTCTTCTTCTGAAAGAGGATTTAGCCTGTGCCTTTTAGCACCAGGCTTGCCTGACAGACCATTGGCAGGGGTGGTTTCCTCCCTATCTCTCTTTTTGTTCTTTTCTTCATTCAGAGGAGTTTGCAAAATTGGGGGCTCTCCTACATTAACCTGAGTTTGTTGAGCCTGTGTTTGAATTTTCTCCTGAGAAATTCCAGGCTGCTTTGACATTGTGGATTGCTCTGTGGCTTGAGTGTTGGTTTATGGCTCCTTTTCCTTGGATATCCATGTAAATGGTATGTTGGTGTCTTGTGATTGTTGCTAAGAGGTTTCAGCTATAGAAGCACTGATCCGTGATGCTGACCTTTGAGAAGACTCAAATCGTACCTGCCCAAAAGAATCCAGGTCAAGTGTTTTTTCAAGATCCCTCATAACATTTTCTATATTGACCTGTTCACTATCAGTTTCTACTAAGGTCCCTTCCCTCCATTCATCCATGTTGGCAAACTTTTCAATCTCTAGGATTCTGTGATGTATATAAGGTGAAAGTCTGTTTTTCATCCTTCTATCACATATGAAGCTATGAGGGTCATATGGGATCCACCCAAAACTTTTGTGTAATTTGAGATGATCTTCTAAAATGTGTTCTACTTCTTTCCATGCTTCCCTAGTGTTGCAAATGAAAGGGCCTAATTGACTATTGATTCTGAGCTGTGCTTTCTTTTTGGCTTTGTGGAAATGAACCAAGTCTGAATTTATCATTTATATGTAATATTCCACTGCAAACAATCTCATTGGAACATACTTTAGTAACTTGAAAGGGGGAAGTTCACACCCATACATCCTGATTTCTGTATAATTCATGGTATAAATACCAGTCACCCACTCTATACTGTTTGGAGAGTTGAAGAATCCTCTTAATGTCACCACTGATCCTAGGAGGGGAAACCCTTGTTAATAAGGTAGTTGCTGGATGAAAAAATTGATCAATAAACTCATTATATGAGTAAGGGGAGTCAAAGGATGCATGGAAGATGGAAGTCCAAAAGATAACAGACCTAGGATTACCCTTGGTATCAAGTTTCATGACAGGGAATGGGAAATTATCTGATTGATAATAGAGCATGAGGTGGTATATGAAGATGGTGTACTTGAAAACCCTTTCATTTTCCAGTCTCATGAGATGGTCATGAATTTTATCAACAATAAAGGAGGCATAATCATATTTGACAGCAGAGGGTTATCTAGGAGTGAAGATAGACATTAACACTAGGGTCAGTTCATTTACTTATTCACTAGTGTTGAATCCCATAACAGCAGATATCATCTCAACTATGAGTTTTCCCATATCTGTGAAGAAAACTGACATGTAAGGAGGTGGATATTTAGTTTAATATCTTTGTTCTATGAAGGTATGACAAAGGCAATTGAGTTCATATTGGGATAATTTAGTTGATTTTTCAAGTAAACTTCCAATGGAAATGAGGGTGAGAGCTTGACTGGAGTGAAATTGCAACATCTCATTAATTGATTCAACAGTTATTGGAAAGAGGACTGTTTGACTCGGAGACATAATTGCTTTAAAGTTAGGGTCATAATTGGCATGGTAATGATGGATTAGTTCAGGGAAAACATGAACCGAAGGGAGAAAGTATATGGGAAGATTGGATTCCCACTGTCCTATGGCATCATAGCCCTTCAAGTGGTTATCTCTACATTGGCAAAAGACTTTGAGGTGATTTTTATTAGTGGCTAAGTCTTTTATTTGGAAGTCCTTATCCGCAAGAGACAAATAGTCTAAATCTCGATGAGGAGCATTTATGGGTGTAACATTCAAAGCTACCAGGGTTTTCATTTCTGGTTCTTGTGGATTCAAAAAGGGAATTTAAGTTTTTTTTGTGGAATGGGCAAAACAAAGGCTATGGGGGACTTAAATGATGAAAACAAGACTTGAATTATAATGAATTTGGGATTTTTCGTCAATTTTCAGGGAAAACTAAATATTTGCAGGGTTTTTGTTGGGAATTCGATAAATACCTCTTTTAGGGGATGAATAGTGAAATGCAGGTACTAGAGTAGTTGGAGGGTTCTGGGCGGCGTCGGCTGCAAGGTTTGGGAGCAGGTTGGCGACTAAAAATTGGACTGGTGCACCTCGACGTTCTTTTGCATGGGAGCACAGGTTTACTGAACAAACAATGAAAATGATTTTGCTTTTGTTTTATTTGCACAAGTCAAAGATTGGTGGGGTTTAGAATTCAGGCAGGTGACGTCAATGAAAAACGAATTTACATTTTGTCATTTTGTGGGGAGGCGATAAGCAGTTTCATATCGCACCACTTTTGGGGACAGGTGGTAATTGGCCTTGAGCCAGTGCTTCCATAGATTATTTGACGTGTGGCGAGTACTGTTCAGGAAAACCGCTTTGTGATTGCATGCTAACGTGCGGTCACAAAGGGCCGCATGATATGCATAAAGGTCGTCAGATCTTGAGGACCTGATCGGATGGCTGTCAGGGGATATGAAGTGATGGGTTTATAATGGAGTGGGCCCGATACATTGAAGAATTAGTTAATTATATCGAGGTTGGCGGGATTGGACAGGGAGGTTGTTAATTAATCGTGAGGGTTAATTAATCCTTATTAATGCGGCGAGGTGATTAAGGGTTGTTAATTAGTTACTGTTTAACTAATTAATCCCAATTAAGGATGTATTACGACTATAATTAACCAGGGGCAGGATATGTAATATTTTGGGGATTTTTATATTTAAATAATACGGGAGAGGGTAACATTATAAGGGAATTATATAATAATATGTTAAAAGTTAATATGATAATGAAATGAAATGCGCTAAGTGTAAAAACAATTGATTTGTGTATTTAACTTAGGCTTGAGTAAAAAAAGGGTTTTTATGAGAAATTATGTAATTTTCCTAAGTAAAATAAGATTTTACTTAGGAAAACACTTATGAAGGTGAATGAATGATTTATGCATGGTTTTAAGTATTTTAGGATTTTTAAATTATTGGGCTGATGGTTCAGTCCCTCCAGAAGTCAGAGAAATGCTCTGAGCCCCTCCAATCTAGCAAATACCTTAGTACTTAGGGGAAATTAGTGAAAATTAGGGAAAATGAGAAGGGGAGTTAATTATTCTAACTTTGTTTTGCTTGAGATGTTTTCAATGTATTGTATGTCTTGGCCTTGTGATGAAAGTAAAAGATTAACACATTTAGAGTCATCATTCATCACATATAATTTTGCAACATCAACTACCTACCCTACCTACTTTAACCTAGCATTTTTTCTTCTTTATTAGGTTGCACTTAGACTGGCAAACCCTTATCAATTTTTTCTTTTCTTTTACATGGAAAAGCCTATCTAAGTTTGCACTTATTACATCCAAGGGCTCAGATTAAACTGTTGAGCTCCTTTTATTTACTCTACCTATCTACCTATCTGCCAAGATTACACTGTTTGGTCAGATATTTATTCTCTATTTCTACAACATGAAATTGAAATATGAACTAGCCAAGTTCAAATTGTTTGACTATTCATGACTTGTGGCATACGTGACAAGTTGCACACAATTGTTTATTACACAAAAGTGAAAAAGTAGTGGCATTTAGATTTGCACACTTTCTTGGTCTTTTCTTTTTGATGGGGTTCATTTTCTTTCATTTTTTGACCATCTTTTATTTCTTTTTACCCTTTGATTTTTCTTATAAGGTATACCCTCTTTACATTTTTTTAAATTTTTTGATTTTTAAAAATATGGAAAACCTTTGCAACAAGAAAAGGTATGAACATATTACATAACTCATCAAGTCAATCATGACATATGACACCTATTGGTATAGGGGCTTAACGGGCTGGTAAGAAACCCTCTCTTTCACATCTGACAGTATTTGGATGTGATGCATATGTACATGTTCCAAAGGAGAAACGAACCAAGTTGGATAGTAAATCTGAAAAATGCATTTTTATTGGGTATAAGGATGGTTTAAAGGGTTATAAGCTTTGGAACCCAGTAACAAGGAAGGTTGTGTACAACCAAGATGTGGTGTTCAGAGAGGTTAAATATGTTATTAAACATAATGTCCAACCAAAGGAACCTGAGAAGATAGTGTTTAAGCTAAAAGAGGAAGAATTAGACTCTACAGCAGAAGAGGAATCATAAGATAAAGAACCAAAAACTCTAGGTGTGAGAAGATTAGTTCGAGAAAGAAGGCAGCCAGAAAGGTATAGTCCATTTGATTTTTGTTCAAATTTTGTTTTACCTGTTATTGATGATGATCCTAGAACTATGAAGGGAGCAGTAGATTCAGAGAATGGAAAACTCTAGAAAGAGACAATGGTTGATGAAATGGCATCCTTGCACAAAAATGAGGCAGGGGATCTGGTTGAGCTACCGGCTAGAAGGAAACTCATTGGCAGCAAATGGGTGTTCAAGAAGAAGACAAATGCAGAAGGAAATGTAGAGAAATACAAAGCTCGGTTGGTAGCAAAAGGTTATTCCCAGGTGTTGGGAATTGATTTTGGTGATATTTTTTCTCCTATTTCCAAGGTAGCTTCTATTAGATTACTTTTATTTGTTGTTGTTGCTTTTAATTTTGATGTAGAATAGATGGATGTGAGGACAACATTTCTTCATGGGGATCTGGAAGAGGAGATCTACATGAAGCACCCTGAAGGATTTGTGATGAAGGGTAAGAAATAATTGGTAGTAAGTTAAAGAAGTCTTTGTATGAGTTAAAACAGTCACCAAGGATGTGGTATTAGAAATTTGATACATTTATACGAGGACTTGGCTTCACTAGAAGCAAAGCAGATCACTATGTGTATTTTAAATTAATTGGTGACTATGTTATTTATTTGGTCTTGTATGTGGATGATATGTTGCTGGTTGGAAATGACAAAGAAATTATCCAGGATTTGAAGACTCAATTGTCTTCCAAATTCGACATGAAAGATCTTGGTGCTGCAAACTATATTTTGGGCATGGAAATTAAAAGAATCAGGCAAAGAGGAAGCTCTGGTTAAACCAAAGGAAGTATGTCGAGACAATATTGTAGAGGTTTAATATGCAGGATAGTAAACCGGTGAAGGTTCCTATTCTTGTAGGTGTAAAGTTATCTGTTGAATAGTGTCCCAAGACACAAGAAAAGGAAGAGGACATGTCCCGTGTTCCATATGCAAGTGCAGTTGGTAGCTTGATGTATGTGATGATCTGTACTAGACCAAACATTGCACATGCAGTGGGAGTATTGAGAAGGTTTATATCAAAACCAGGAAAGGAGCATTGGAAAATAGTGAAGCAAGTTTTCAGGTATTTGTGTGGCACTAGTGATTATGGTTTTTGCTACCAAGGAAGACCAGGATTGGACAAAGTTTTGGATATTCGTCGCTTTGTTGATGCAGGCTGGGCTAGAGATCTAGATCAAAGAATATCTACAAGTGGGTATGTGTTTAACCTATTTGGAGGTGCAGTCAACTGGATGAGTATGAAACAATATGTAGTGGCATTATCAACTACAGAGGTAGAATACATGGCAGCCACTCATGCAAGCAAGGAAGCAATTTGGTTGTAGAGATTGTGTTCAAGTATGGGGTTAATACAGGGAGCTATAAGGATAGACTTTAACAGCCAAAGTGCAATTTTATTGGCAAAGAACCTTGCTTATCATTCAAAGACAAAGCACATTGATGTTCAGCATCACTTTGTGAGGGTTATGATAGAAGACAAAAAGATGTTGCTGGTGAAGGTGGAAACTTTGAAGAATACTATAGATGCATTGACAAAATCTGTGAGCTTTGAGAAGTTCTCTTGGTGTAGAGAAATAATGGGCGTTTCAAGGTTGGATAAATGACCAAGCTCTCCTGTGGGCCCCTGTGGAAAGAAAACAACAAGTGGGAGAATGTTGGGTTGTGTTATATTCTTTCCACAACTAGGTTGGTCGGACCTATGTATGGTTTTGTGCATGGTTTTTGCACATGGTTTTGGATCTGATGGTTTTCGGTCCATGGTATTGGATGCTTCGGCTTGTATAAATATGTATTGTAGCATTGAAGGGAACATAATGAAAAATCAAGCTCATAGTCCTGGTTTTGGAATCCAAGGGAAAATCTTTGTGTATATGTGTTTTATGTGTTATGCTCTTGCATTGTTTATTTTCTGTGTTTTAGAATTCATATGCAGGTAATTTCTGTATGGGGTTAAAACCTACATATCGTTCTTAGAATGCACTCTCTATATGGTATCAACTTTTCATTTTTAATGCTAAAGGAGCCTTTAATTTAAGAAACAATTAAATCAGAGTCCCCTATAGCAACTAACCTGTTGATTTTCCTACATTGAGTTGCATCTAATATTACTATCAGTGCTTCATACTTAGTAATGTTGTTACTACATGTTAACTCAAGCTTTAAGGAAAATAATGGGTAACCCATGGATGGAGATATTAGAGTGATACCTTCCCTAGACCCTGTCTTTGAGCAAGCTCTGTCAAAGTACATAGTCCCTGCACCCTCAAGCTCGAAGTTAGGATCAAGTTCATCCTTATATATCTTCCACTCAACAAAATAATAGTCCTTTTTGAGTAGTTCCTCCTTGGAAACGCAGAGAGGCACAACTAACTTCTAGTGGGAGGTTGTTTGTATATGATAGTGTAAGAATTTTCTCCCATAAGGACCTTTATGCAAGAATTATCTTGTGTATATTGTATATTGTGGTTAATAATCTGAAAATGAAAGATACACAAGATTCTCACCACAAAAATCTTCAAACACTCAAGACTTATCTTCTTGCGTAATACCTTTGAGGTCGGTTGCCCATTCCTTAGACATCAACATTCCCCATTTGATAGGGATGTCTATCACTATTATGTCCATAATCAAATCTCACTAATTATATCCCTCTAGAGATACATTTTTCATTTCTATGATCCCACAAGCCTCTACTTCTTTAGAGTCAATTCTACATGTATTCCCATATTTCCTTGATAGGTGCAAGCCCAATCTTTGCATGATCCTTAAAGGAATCACATAAGCCGCAGAGCTGGAATCAAGTAAACAATAACATAAGATGTAGTTGTTAAACCTAAGGGCTATGTAAAAGCAGGGGGGGGTGTCCTAATTCATATTGAATGTTGTATATGACAATTGGGGGATCCATCTCAACCCTATTAGATGATATTTTGAGATCTCTATTTTCCTTTGCTTTGTCAATTTATGAAAGAATAACATTGTAATTGTATGACACAATTGAGGTTTCATTTTGGAGATCCCTTTGAAGTTTCATAATGGGATCATTGTAATCTTCAACTATGGCTTGCACAAATTCATGTTGCGCTTTTTTAAGGGCTACATCTTGGGCATGGAGGATTTTCATTGGTTTCTTGTCTCTTACTGTGTAGGTTATCTCTCTAGTGCAAGATTGGAGGTAAGTTTTGAGTGCTACCTCATCTAAGGGCTTGAGTCTTTTAGAGATTCACTCAACAAGAGTGTTAAATATTTGGTTGAATTCTTTGATGGGCTTGTCCTCCTCCCCTTTGATGGAGAGTAGGTCTTTGTACAATTCAACCACACTTCTTTCTTCCACCCATCTTGCCAAGAATATAGTGAGAAACTCATCCCAAGAACCCAAAGAATTAAAGGATAGGGATAGGAACTAGTCTTGAGAATAATCCCTAAATGAGAGAGTGAACAAGGACATGGTTACATCTTCCTTAACTTGCCTAGTAGCAAAAAAATCATGAAATGAATTTAGGTGTTTTGTAGGATCCTCATCCTTTCTACCATTAATTCATGGCACCATATCACAGTCTTGAGGGAGAATATGTGGGGCTCCTAGGGTATTCCTAAAGTTTAGGGGATGAAAAACATGTTGCACCCATGGGGGAACCCTTCAACTCCTGCTAACCCTATCCACAAAAGGAGTGCTAGGGGAACTTTCATCTCTCTTATGACATGTTAAGATGGATTGGGTGACAACTTCCATGGTTAGCACTTACGGGAGTTGCCAGAAGATTTTATCTTGTCGTTAGAGAAATTAACTCTTCATATGCAAAGAAGCATCAAACTCTTCTATTTAGGGGAAGATAAACTCTCTTCCTCTCTAACAATGGAACCAAAAATGTTTTCACAAAATCTAGTAGGCCATGGAGAGGGAAACCCTACAAAGTAGAAGTTATACCAAGAAGCAACAATGGGGTAGTGGCCCACTGTCACCACAACCAAAACATCTTTCTCTTTACGGATTTTCATCGATGGGAGGAGTCCCAACAGCCCCCCCTATACGGGGGGTTTAAGTGGGGGTGTTAGCCCCCCTCTACAAGGCCCGGGACAGCACCCCAGGGAAAAAAAAAAATTATACCCTATATTAGGTGGGCGAACCTACCTATGGTTTTGTGCATGGTTTTCACACATGGTTTTGGGTATGATGGTTTTCGATCCATGGTATTTTGTAGATCCGGTCAAGGGAACTATAGTTATGTTCTAATCCATGGTTAATGGATTGGGGTTTATGGATGCTTCAACATGTATATATATATGTATTGTAACATTGAAAGGAACATAATGAAAAATCAATTTGGTATTCTCGGTTTTGGGATCCAGCGGAAATCTATATGTATACTTGTTTTATGTGTTATGGTCTCACCATTTTTTATTTTTTTCTTTTTAGAATTAGTATGCAAGTAATCTATGTACGGGGTTACAACCTACATATATTATATATTCTATGGTTAATGTGTGAAATTATATCGCTAGTAGCTCATCGAGAAAGGCACAACTTAGGTCCAAGGCTTCACAAGGAAGAAATTTGCATTTTATGATGACATCTAGAAAATAGGGCACAGGACTTAGGATTTGATAAATTTGACGAGTGTTGGAGAAAACAAAGGTCAAGGCTAGGAGAAAATATTTCTTAAAATGTATACTAGTTATGCCAAGGATCATGAAACCTTCAAGGAAGCCCTTATGTCGAAGGAAGGATAACTAGAGTTTCCCTCTTGGGAAAACAAATAGGGCAAGGAAATTTATGGATGAAATTGAAGTGGACGCCCACCAAAAGGTTATATTTTGTGGTCCATACTGTCCTCTTAATGTTTAGGCTCTCCAACCACCAAAATTCCTCTTATATAGGGATTTGCACCAAGCTCTTTTTCCCTAACTTATCCTTGAAAGGGTCATATTGAGGGAGAGAAAATATGGATAAAATTTGAGAATGATCACTAACTACTTGGACTAGTGCTTTATCCTTCAGGAATATGGAATCTAGGATAAAAAATATTCCAAAATTGTTCCTAAGGAGGCTGAAATTTGATTCCCTTGCAATTAAATTCAAGCATTTACCCACTTAATGGAAATGGAATTTTATGGGAGAGCTACTCGGAAAGTCACCACTAAGATAATTCATCACTTGTTATGTATAGTAGCATATCTAGAGGTTGGCCCATCGATTTCTCGACTGATGGATTTCGTCGGTCGGTTTCGATGGTGGGGCTAGGTCTTTATCAAGGTTTCTTCTTGAAAATCCATGAGCGAACAGTATTTTCGTTGCTGACAACTTTTGATTTTCCTTTTTCCTTGGGTCTACATGGAGGCACTGTAATTTCTATTGTCCCCTCACCTGATGTGGTTCTTACTCTAACCGATGCCTAGTCTCAAGGTGGTTTCTCCTTTGTTTTATTCTGTCCTTACAAAGATTTGGAGGGATTTGGAGGGGTTGTTTACCATTATTGTCTCCACAAGGTTTATTTGTGACATTTCCTGTGGTTAAACGGTTACAGTTCTTGCCCTAAATATTTGTGAAGGGTTTCCTGCTAGCTAGTCACTGGGTTTTGAGGGTTCTCCTTTTCAACAACAGTTAGTGGACAAGAGGGTTCATTACCCATTTTTTTCTCAGAACGTTCCCTAGTTTTTTACGACATTAGGAGTCTGGATGCAAGAAGATCTCCTAGACTACTCCTCAGACTCATTGACCCCAGAAGACATCTGGGTTGATTACATACACCCATCATCAGTTGAGTCTGCATAGTAGGGTAACCATTTATCAGTTTCTCAGGTTACAAAACTCTCCACCCTTATGAATGAAATGGAGATTACACTTCATGATATTGGCAAAAAACAACCGGCAACGACCATTTTGGAGGGATTATTTAGTCTGGGTGAGGGCTCTGAGTCTCCCTTTCTTTCCATACCTTCAACATCTAAGCTACAAGACTGGTCTCAAGCACAAAAAATCATTACTAACTCTCAAGGGGGCATGGGAGTCACTGTGGCGGGTAGTAGTGGCTTGCTTCTCAGTGAACGGGGTTTTGTTGCATCACATGCTAGCCTCCTCTGTTCAGCGCCCATCTGCTCCGCTCACCTATCTGTTGTTTCAACACACTCCTCTAGGTATTTCAATGACATAGCTAGGCAAGACACTGGCACCAAGGAAAATAGTTCCTCGGACTCAGACGAGAACCCTCAAGCGGAGGACGCCTAGGCAGCACAGTAATAAAGACAGAGAGAAAAGAAAAAATCCAAGCACTCAAAAGTCAGAGAATGAGACTGGCGCCTAGTATTCAAGGAGGGAATTTCAATGGCCCAAGCGGCCCTAATAGAGAGCACCATGCTTGTGGGTCAAGTTAGGGGCAGAAACTATACACCTGCTTGGTTGAGGAAATGGACCAGAGGTATGGTCGAATTTGTTGGTGCAACTACCTAGCATCATCAACTTGTCTCGGGGGTGGTTCGCCCTTATCTTTTCATAGTTTTACCAGGTGGATTAGGTTCTAATGAGGTATTGGAACATTGAAATGACCTCGGTGTTGTTGAAGAGATGGTCACCGCTTTTCAACCCTAAGAAAGAAAACCTAGGTGCTGGCCCGATATGGGTTTGTCTTGTAGGTCTTCTGCTCTAGATTTGGGTAGAGGAGATCTTTAGAGTTAATGGAGATCATTTAGGGGTGTATCTTGACCACGACAGGACTTACCAGGACACTGGCTTCATGGATTTAGCCCACATTCTGGTGCATCTTAACACCAGAGAGGGCCTGGTGGAGAGCTATTTTCTCCAGGTGGGTGAAATAACTAGAATACAGATTCTAGACTATGAAGGCATCCCCTTCCATTGTCAAAGGTGCCATAAGGTGGGACATTTGTACAAAGGTTTCCCCTTACTATATGGGAAGCAGCAGGAACCTCCTAAGTCACTGGTATCGACTAGCACTCAAATGATGGAGGCAGAGTTCATTCACTTGTGAATCCTCCCGAAGAATCATAGCCTCACTTGCATGGTTCGAAGGTGCCATCCTCTCAACCAGACTCAATGACCTCAGCGGCTCCTCTCACTAGAGCACAAGCCAAAGATTTTTCTTTCGCGGGCATTCCTTTCCCCCCTCCTCCTCTATTTTCAAATGATTTTATGGTTTCATAATTTTTTTATGTTTCTATGTGTTTATCTCGGTCGTTTTCTGAGGTTAGCAAGTTGTGTTCCCCGGTATGCCCAATTTTATTGACCCCTCCCTCTTTCTTAGCCTCTAATCCTTCTACTAGCTCGATGTCACCCAATCCTACTCTGGGGGGCATCCTGACTTCCAGTGGATCCCATCGATATTACCTCCACTCTCTCCCTACCTCTCAGCCCCTGGCCTATGGGTTTTAAGTGGATCCCCTCCCTCCCATCCCCTTAACCCCCTCCCTGTAGCAAACAATCCAAACTCTCTAAAGTCTTTAAGAGGGTCGGTATTGAAGTGGCTTCGGGGGTTCAAACCCCCATTTATTGCGTCCTTATAGCAAATGGAAACCCTCACAATGTTCTCCCATGAAGTGCCTTTCTTTCAACTATAGGGGCCTAGCCATCCCGGAAAAAAAAACTGGCTCTTAAGAGGTTATGTCTTTTGGAGAGACTTGATGGCATATTTTTGCAAGAAATGTTGGGAGAAGGGAGTCTGGTTAAAAATTTTCTTTTGAGTTTCCTACCAGACTGGGATTTCCACTTCTTAGATGTAAGGGGCCGCTTTGACGGTTGTGCCATGGGTTTCAATTAAAGATCTATAAAATTACACAATGCTTGGGGGTAAGGGTTTCTTTGGCACTAGAATTACATCCTCGGACCTCAACTATCCCTTCAAGCTCGTCAACATTTATGGCCCTTGTCACAATAGGGAACTATTTTGGGGCAGACTTATGGAAGCCGAGTTCATGCAAACTGAAAACTTGATTATAAAGGGAGATTTAAATCTCTCTAGGAATGGCAGAATCATGGGGTAGCCAGGCCCAATGTGATCACCTCTCAGCTTTTTTTGAAATTTTTTTGGACCCACATGAGCTTCTAAACATTTTTTCTACCAAGATTATGCTGACCTGGAGGATAGAAGAACGAGTGAAGGGGTGCTAGCTAGGAGGCTAGACCGATTTCTGATTAAGGCCCATCTCCTTTCCGGTCTAAATATTTTTCGCTAGTGGGTGGATTCAAGTGGGATCTCAGATCATTCCCCAATTTTTTTAGAGATCAGAGATGACAACTACAAACCCCATAAGCCTTTCAAATTCAACTTGACATGGTTACCAGATGCAGAGTTCCACAAATTAGTTTCTGACTCTTGGATTCACTGTAGGTCGAATGATATTATCTCCCCGGCCGAGGCTATATCAAAAAAATTGGCATGCATAAAATCAAAAACCATTTAATGGACAAAGGAAAAACAAAGGAAAGATGAGATAGAGGTTGCCCTCAAAAATTTGGAATCCTATGGGCTTGCCTGTCTTGCTTCGGCGGAATCAAAGGCACATTTAATCCATCTGGAATCGGAAATAATTAGATTGTTGTGACAAAAAGAAGAGCATTGGAGGCTAAAGAACAGAGTTTTGATGGCTATAAACAAGGGATGAAAATTCCAAGTTTTTTCACCAATTCTCCGAGAAGAAAGTTAATCAACACAATTTGGGAGTTGCATGACCAAGATGGTAGAGAGGCAAACACATATGTGTAGTTGGCTGATATGAGTGTCCGTCATTTTTCTAAAATATATAAGGCCCCTAGTGGTGTTACTCTCCCGGAAATCATCTGAACAACAGAAGCACTACCTATATTTGTCGAGCCTGAAGAGGTGGAGGCCTTAAACTCTTTGGTCATGAGAGGGGAACTTGAAGCTGTGATGAAATTCTTTAAAAAATACAAAAGTCCGAACACGGATGGGTGGCCAGTGGAATTCTATAGCTCTTTCTTGGAGCTTATTGGTACTAAAATCTTAAAGGCTATTGAGGATTGAAGAAGCACAAGCAGAATGTTTGAAGACTTTCATGCGACCTTCTTGGCCCTCATCTCCAAAACTGACAATCCCTCAACCTTTGATGATTACCTCCCCATCTCCCTCTGTAATATAATCTACAAAATGATTTCTAAAACTATTGCCCTTCGTGTTAAACTCATACTTTCTCGGATGATTTCCATGGAATGGTTTACTTTCCTCAGTCAGCGCCAAATCCATGAAGCTATAGGGACAACACAAGAAGCCCTCCATTCGATAAAAAAATAGAATAAAAATTTCATCATCCTTAAGATTGACCTCTCCAAAGCCTTCAATCAGGCTAGTTGGTCTTACCTCCAGCTCATTCTCACTCACATCGGCTTCCCCCACTCTTTCATATCTTGGATTATGTGATGTCTCTCATTTACATCCTATAGTATCCTTATAAATGGTGTTGCCTTTGGTTTCTTTCATGTGAAATGAGGGCTCAAGCAGGGGTGCCCACTCTCCCCATTCTCTTCCTTCTCATCATGGAAGGACTAAGCAGACTGATTAAAAATGCTCGTGATGCAGGAGACCTGGGTGGTGTCCGGATATTGGATATGACCACTCTCTCCAACCTTTTTTTTGTAGATGGCATACTTATTTTTCTAAATGGTTATTTTTGCAACTCACATGCTTTCAAGAACATCTTATCTCTCTTTTGCAAAGCAAAAAGTATGGAACCAAATTATGGGAAGTCCACTATCATATTTGTGACCTACCTTCAAAACGAGGAAATATATGCAGCCCAATAATTTGATTTTGTTAGACACAATCTGGATGTTGGGTTAAAATATTTGGGTTTCAGACTGAAACAAAACGGATGCCATATTCCTGACTGGGTCGGGCTCATTGCAAAAATTGAAAACAGAATCAACATCTGGTAGGAACATTGGCTCTCTAGGGTAGGCAGGCTCAACTTGATAAAATCGGCCCTTGAGGCTATCCTAGTTTAATAGATGACTCTGGCTTGGATCCCCAAAGGCATCCTAAACAGGATACAACAAATATGTTGTCGCTTCCTCTGGCGGGGTCAAAAAACAAGGAGGACTTTTGCATGGGTAAGTTGGGACATGATTGGGAAGCCCAAAAAATTGGGCGGATGGGGCATAAAAAACCTTCAGCAATTTGCAATGGCACTTGAAAAAAAAATGGGTTGGCATATCTTCAAGTCTCAAATCTCTTGGTAGGAGGTAATTTTCTACAAATATATTCATCCCCTCTCAATAATTGATTGGATCCACAGCCCTATTATAAACTCGACTGGTGCTTCTATTATCTAGAAGGCTATATCCCAATCCTTTTCTATCATAAATAACGAGCTGGCATGGAAAATGGGGAAAGGAGATCAAGTGCATTTAGGCATGGATGCCTGGGGTAGGTGTGGGAATGCACATATTCTCCCAAGGGACCTACGTAATTACCTCTCCAGTTCAAGTATCATAAATATCACTCAAATCACAATCGCTGGACTTAACCAGTGGATGCCTCAGCACTGGATGGATCACAGGGTCTTAAACATTCCGGATAAATGGTTCGGGGACTAGGATCAATACATTAGGGCTCTTGAGGAAGCCAATATCAGGCTAAATGATCAGGAAGATTTGATCATCTGGGCCATGGACTCCCATGGCAAAAACACTCCTAAAGCTAGATATGCAGCCACTATGACTTCCCGGGAAAATGGTGATATCAGCTAGTGGTGGCACCACATATGGAAATTAAACACTCCCCCAAAATCCAAACTATTTATGTCGTGCATACTCACAGATAAGGCTCCAACATAGTTAAACCTTATGCACCGGGCTTTTCATGGGCCCTCAAGATGTTGTTTCTACAAATCGAACGTGGAAGATATGAACTACCTATTTCTCTCTTGTCTGGTGATGGCCCAATTCTAGTCAAGTATAATCTCTAGCCTAAATCTACAGAAAAATTGGTCTGGCCTCAACATCGAGGATGCATTCAATAATTGGTGGTCTAGGGCTCATTCACACAAAATCAGAAATTTCCCCTAATCGTTTGTTGGGGTATTTGGATCAACCTTAACAGAAATATTTTCCTGGATGCTCTGATCAACTGGTTAACCTTATGTACCAATTCAGTGGCCATATATAATCTGATTCCAAAAAACCTTAACAGCAAACCACCTCGGGCCATCACACCTTAATGTATTGATACCAGTTATCCGTGGGGGTATTTTGATGGATCTACCAAAGCTGAGGGTTGTTTGGGGGAGGGGGGGGTCTGTCCTGCACATCAATAATCTTGTGTCCTACAGAATCAAGGTTGGACTAGGCAGGGGCACTAATAATTCTTCCGAGCTGAATAGTCTAAAACACCTTCTCCTTTTCACGAGGGAACAAAAATGTCAAAAGATTCAGATATATGGGGATTCACAATGTGTTATAAATTGGATAAACAATGTATATCACTGTCACTTGCACACACTCACGAACACGCTGGATGATGTCTTTACATTAAAATCACAGTTTCATTTTATTGTATGCTCTCATATATATAGGGAAAGGAATGAGATCGTTGATAGTCTTTCCAAAGCGGTCGCACAGTTGAATAGGGGACAATGGAAAATTCAGGAATTCAGAGAGGGTGTTTTCTACCATTTCTTCCACCGTCCGTTCATAGAGATGAATGGGAATCACTCGGAATGATCACACATATTATTCCTTTTTGGTTTTCTTTTATGTTATTACAGTTTTTTTTGGGACATTAATATGTATTTTGTTTATCTCTACAGATATAATTTCCCTCTACTACTATGATGTAATCTGTCTATATGTTTCTCAATTCTTCTAAACTACTTTCTACAGTGAATGCATCTCATACATGCTGAATGATACAACATGTAATTTTCTTAATATATTTAATGAAAATTGTGCCTTTTTCCTTGGAAAAAAAATCACTTGTTATGTATGAGTAATGCATGCAATATTCATCTATATAGAAATTTAATTAATCTTAAACAAATTAGGAAAATTTTGGCATAACCTAGAATCAATAATTCCGTACATTAGACATCAAGAAATAGATTTTCAAAAATAGAGTGCACTTAAAATATAACATGCAATATTCACATCCATTAAAACCAAAGAATAACTTCAAATAATATCCAAGGTCAGCTCCAAATATCAAACTGCATCCAAAGGTCTCCAAACATCCATAACATATCAAGTATGATTTCCTCTAAAGAGGATGAAATTCAAATGTGTGATGATGAGAGATCACAATGAAGTGATCACTACTTTATATGTGATTAACTAGTGTATAATTAAGCCTACATGCCCCTTGAACAATTAAATAATGGGTAAACTACAAGCAAGGTCTCAAGCTAACATTGTAGCTTTCATTAAGACATAAGTATCTCCACACATGTAAGTGAACGTGAGCAAAATGATGGTGTCATGCTAGCGGATTTCCCTTCTAGTTCCTACATTGAGCTCCTTGAGTGCCAATACTAGTATAGAGGGCCTCTAAAATCATAATTTGGGTATTTTCCTATAGATCTCTATGAAATCATCTTGTTGTAACAACCCTGGTGAAAATTCCATGTAATAAAAGTTAAAAACAATAACCACAGATGAATGGGACACTTATTACAAGATGAATGTTGGGCAAGACATCCTAGGGTGTGTTCATTTGGTTGTTTATGGATAAGGAAATTGGAAAACGCAATGGCTAAGGCTTTGGAAAGGCAAAATGGCATTTTTGGCACATTTGTTTATTAAAATAATGGAAATTAGGAGAAAAAGGAGGTGAAAGGTCACGGGTTGCATGTGAGGAGGAAAATGAAGGAAAATAATCGAAAATGAAGAAAATAGAGGCCTCATTCATAAAAAATGCTTCTAAGGATCAATTGGTAAACTTTTGTCAGTTTAGCTTTGGAGCTCTTTCATTATTCTCTCTCTCATACTCTTGGATACTTAATTTTTCTTGGAGCACTTTGGCATTGGAGCAAGAAAGGAAATGAAGGCAAGAGGAGGCAACGATAAAATAGGGAAAGGCAGGATCAAGCAGCTACAACAGGCTTCATTGTAGGTATCGACTTTCATGTGTATTTTCCTTGCTAGATTTGGCATGCATGGTATTTCATGTGGTTCCTTTCTATCATGGCATGGGTTTTTCCAGGTGTAACAATGTTTTTAACCTAGCCTTGACATTTCCAGGTAGTCATGGTGTGATGGGGTTCTCATGTTTGGTTGAGCTGGATTTCCAGATGGATTCAAAACTGAGTGAGTGGATCTCTGAAATGATAGAACACATGGCCTAGTAACCCCTGAACCAGACTGTGGGTTGTGGTAAATCCATATTTTGTGTTGCCATAGATGGCCTAGGAATCCTTGCCATTGAATGGCAGGATATATGGTAAAGCCAATAGGTTGTTTTCTCTCCTTTGGGCCTAGTAATCCTGGGTTTGGGATATGCGGTAAATCCTAGGGATTGGGTCTCGGTTTAGGGTCTAGTGATCTGGGTTTGGAATGCGCTAAATCCTGAGAGACTAGGAGACAAGAAAATTCATCATGATGTAGATGGAGAAATCTAGTGGTATCCATGCTTGTTTGGCCTAGTGATAGAGTGGAGATCACGGTAAAGCCTGTTATGAAGTGTTCATTGTGTTGGCCTAGAGATCCAAGATGGATTATGGTAAAGCTTGGTTTCTATTGATGAGGATGAGGTGGTTTAGCCTCGATATGCCCTGGTTGAGTTCTGTTGGTTTGAGTCCCACATTCATGCTTGGAATATGGCACGAGGGTGAATGGCTGAAGAGATATCTGGCTCAGCCATTCTATGGTTGGGTGGAACGTGGTAGTCCCATCTTTGGTCAGTTCATTGCATTTATTAATGAGAAATTCATTCCCTTGATTTTCATGTGAAAATGTACTGATGTATATATGGATTTTGATGGTTGATATGTTTATGGTATTTTTGTTGCTATTATGTTGGTTATATGTACATTTTGTGACAGCATCTACTTGTATTTGAATGGATATGGTATCTATGACCTAATAAGTGATAAGGCATAAAATGGCATGAGGGAACAATGGTTCATAGCGATTCTCAAATAAGTATGAGATCCCTACACCTAATTTTGTTGTTTACAACTGTAAGTTACATGTTGACAATATGTCCGATGAAATGGTTGTCATGGCTAGTAGGGGTTTTGTTAAGGTCTTGATCAACTATTTACTTCTGCATCATTTTTTCCTTGTACTTTACTTAATTTTGAGCTTCCATTCCATTCTGGGTAGTGGCCTGGCTCTGGGGTTGAAAAGGTGGCTTAAATCCCAGGGTCATTGGCACAGAACTGGCAACTTTAGCCCACAGTCACTGGCAAGTAGGCCTATGAGAGAGACTTTAGGTCTTTGGTCACCCCCTTTCCCATAGCATGAGAGCAACTATGGCCTAAGAGGTCCAGAACAACAGTGGGACCCAAGGACAGGCTGTTTGACAGGTTGAATTGTCTTCTGAGGGTTTTGTTGATGATATGACTATGTGTGATGTTCTATCGATTCCACTTCCTTAAGGTCACCTAGGAGGTTGAATCTGATCATAGTAGCATCTCATCTCATGTTTACCTTAGTTGGCATGGTTACTTGGGTAGATGTGGGAGTAGGGTGTTACAAAGTGGTATGAGAGCATGGTTCAACTCTCAAACTAGATGGGTTGAATGTGTTGGTCATGCATGCATGTGAGTTTCATGTGTGTCTCTTACACTTATATACTTGTTGCATTTGCTTGATGTTGGATTGGGGTTGTAGTATGGTTATCATGGAGAATTTGATGTTGATTTCATGAAGAGTATTTGACATGAGTATGTCACTAACTGTATATGGTTATTTTTCACTTACATGTTGATTTTATGTCACCTACTTACATCCTTGTTGTTAGTTTACATTTTGAATATTTTGATTACATGTATCAATCTTTTAGGTTGATCACAAGATTTGATCGTTTATGTTCGACTACATGTTTTTATGCATATTTGTAGTTGGTTGGGCATTGCGTATCCATATTGTCGATTGCATGTAGCAATGTGTATAGTGTAATAATGGTTGTTGTCATGCATGAGTTCATAGCATGCATTGATGATTGGATCCTAGTTAGAGTGATGTTTATATGTTGATACATTTACTTGTGTATGTCGACATGTTGTTATGATTATCTTATACATGTATCACATTGATTTGGTGATATTGCAGACAAGGTATCCTCCCCAGGATATACTGACGTACGTTGGTTTATTGTGATTTGGTTTATCTGACATATTATGCATTGCAGGAAGAGAGAGATCAAATGGCTAGCAAGGTTGTAGACTACATAGAATCTCCCTATGTGTCATATGAGTAATGTGGTGTGATTGGTTGATACATTGATACTATTGAAGGAAGAGATAAGGATTTGTAAAGAAGATAATGATCAGATCATACATGCATAAAAGAAGCAGGCAGAGGTGAATGTTATACTTCTTCAATTTTCATCAAACTTGCAGCGACAAGGGCCACTTCGAAATAGCCATGCAAATGAGGATGGGACAAATGGAGCATATGGCAGTAGATATCCTGGTAGACATAGATCAGATAGATCTAATACAGTGAGAGATGGTAGGTTCTTGGACACTTTGAGTAGGAGGGGTGGTGAACACAGGTATTATTCTAGTTCTGGATCTGATAGACATCACGATCATCATCGCTACCATCCTTATAGGCAAAATGATAGGGGATACTTGCCGAATGAATTCAAGAAATCAAAGCCACCTAATTTTAATGGAGATATGAAGAAGTCGGAAGATGCAGAGACTTGGATACTTGGAATGAAAAAATTATTTGAGTTGCATGAGTACACAGACAACATGAATGCTAGAATAGCTATCTTCAGCTTGAAAGGTAAAGCAAACATCTGGTGGGAGGATGTTAAGCGGGTTAGAGACATGAGGATAGATGACTTGAGTTTGCGGGAATTCAAGAGGATTTTCGGGAAGAAGTACTTGTCAGAAAGGTACTACGACAGTAAGGCTAAAGAATTCTATGAGCTAAATATGGCATGAATGACAGATGTAGAGTATTTGACCAAGTTTTTGGAGCTATTGAGGAAGTTATTGGGAAATTGAAGCATTTCTATGAACAATCAAAACGTAAGAATGAATCTTAGCATAGATGGAAGGGAAAAGACAAAGGTATAGGTAAATGGCAGCCTAATAGGACAAGGCCTCAATGTGCAGATGGGAAGAAAATGTGGCACCGCAAAAGAGATTTAATGCAGCTAGACAGGGACATGAACCATATCAGCAACATAAAGGTGTTGGTACTTATCGATTGGAATATTGGGCATGTGGAAAGGAACACCTTAAGAGAGATTTTCCACAAAATCAATGTGGTCGGCCTCAAATATACAGTGCATAGAAGGCGCAAATTGTTTGGGATGTTGGTCAGAGTATTCCACATATCTATGTAGCAGTGGACAACAAGAAGGTAGAACACCAGGAATCTATCATTGAGATGGACGGTAAGCTTTGTGATCAAGTTATTTCTATTTTTATTGACCCTAGATCTAATTATAGCTATGCTAGTCCTAACTTAGTGGATAAGTGGTTTGAATAATCAATTGCATGCAAAGTCTTGGTTAGTGTAGTTGGAAACAAGTATAAAGAAACGATTTCATCATTGGGTAAGAGCTTATGCATTTTGTTTAAATGGTAAGCCCACAGCATCACATTTGAATGTGTTACCGTTTGGATCATACAGTATGTTATTGGGCATGGATTAGTTGTATCTACATAGGACAAAGCTTGACTCCTATCACAAATATATTGAGTGTGTTGATGAAAATGGAGAACCAAGAATCTTGCAAGGTAAGAAGAAAGCCATATCAGTTACAATGGTGACAACTATGCAACCAAAGCATAGCCGTAGGAAAGGGTGCTAGCTATTTGTAGTACAAATTTCTAGTGATAAGGGTAAGGAGGTTGAGGATGTAGATGTGTTGTACAGATATCTAGTGTTGCCACAGTTTCATGATGTATTCCCTGAGGACATTACAAAGTTGTCACCTCCCAGAGAGGTATATTTTTCAATTGAGTTAGTGCAAGAGGCAGCTCCAACATCAAAAGCACCTTACAAGATGAGCACACCTAAGTTGGTTGAGTTGAAGCTATAGTTAAAGGAAATTTTGGACAAAATATACATTAGGCCAAGTGTATCACCTTGGGGCACACTGGTCTTGTTTGTGAGGAAGAAAGATGGTACTCTCAGATGATGCATTAACTATAAGCAGTTGAACAAAGTGACTATCAAGAACAAGTACCCTTTACTGAGGATTGGTGACTTGTTTGATCAGCTGAAGGGAGTAGTAGTGTTCTCGGAGATTGACTTGAGATCTGGATACCATCAGGTATGCATCAAAGAGGAGGACATTTACAAGACTACGTTTAGGACTAGGTATGGGAATTATGAGTTTGTTATTGTTTCATTTGGCTTAACTAATGCTCTAGCTACATTCATGTGTTTGATGAATAGTGTGTTGTTTCCATATTTGGATAAGTTTTTTATTGTGTTCATTGATAAAATACTAGTCTATTCTAGAAATGAGGAAGAGCATGTCGAGCATTTGGCACCAATATTGAGATTGTTGAGGAAGAATCAGTTGTATGTTAAGCTTAGTAAGTGTAGTTTCTTTTTGACTAAGGTGCACTACTTGGGAAATTTTGTCTCCAAGGAAGGCGTTGCAGTAGATCCAGAGAAGATAAGGGCCATCATGGACTGGGTAGCTCCTAAGAATGTGGATCAGGTAAGATCTTTCATGGGTTTGGAAGGCTATTATAGGAGGTTCATTAGGAACTTCTTGTAGATTACTTATCTCATTACATCATTGCAAAGGAAAGGTAAGAAGTTCGAATGGATAGAGGAGTGTAAGGCTAGCTGTAAGAAGCTTAAGTAGTTGTTGACACATGCACCGGTACTACAAATTGAATATCAATACAAAGAGTTTGTGGTATGCACAGATGCTTGCAAGGGAGGGCTTGGTGGAGTCCTTATGCAGGATGGACAGGTGGTATTTTATGAGTCTCGGAAACTAAACGATCATGAGCAGAACTACCCGACACATAATCTTGAGTTAGCACCGATTATACATGAATTGAAGATGTGGAGGCAGTATCTTCTTGGCAAGCAGTTTGTTCTTATGAGTGATCACATTGGGTTGAAGTATTTGTTTGACTAGATGAATCTGAATGCCAGGCAGGCTAAATGGTTGGCCACAATTAGCGAGTTTGATTTTGAGATCAGGTACATCAAAGGTAAAGAGAACGGGGTGGTAGACACTCTTAGTAGATGGGTATAGGTACATCACTTGGAAGTTGTGAGTTCACATGGGACGGACTTACATGACAGGATCTTGCAGGCAGGATAGCAAGATGTCAGGTAGATGGAGATTGTGCATAGATTGCAGCAAGGTAATAACACATGTACAAGTACAGGTCATGGTACATGTGTAGCTACATGTACATGTACAGGTATAGGTGCATAGGGCATGGACTATCGTCTTACAGCCGATGGATTGGTCAGGTTCCAAGACAGGCTATATGTACCAGATAGCAGTGAGCTCAAGAAGGTGATCTTGAGGAAGTTTCATGTAAAATCATATTCAGGTCACTCAAGTTATTAGAAGACACTAACAATGGTGAAGAGATTTTATTATTGTCCGAACTTAAAGAGGGATGTAGCAGAGTTTGTGGCTAGATGTTTCGATTTTCAGTGAGTGAAAGCAAAGTGTAAACATACAGGTGGACTAATACAGCCAATTGCAATTCCAGAATGGAAATGGAAGGTCATTTCCATGGACTTCATCATGGGGTTGTCGAAGACATTGAATTAGCATGATTCCATCATGGTCATTATGGATAGGTTAACAAAGGTTGCACACTTCATTCCAGTGAAGTCTACGTTCTCAGCCAGTGACGTGGCATAGGTGTTCATCAGATATGTGGTTAGACTACATGGTGTTTCGAGGAAGATATTGTCAGACAGGGATGCGAAGTTCACTTCCAAGTTTTGGAAAGAGTTATTTGCAATTTTTGGCACAGAGTTGGCCTTTAGCACGGCTTATCATCTACAGACAGATGGGCAGACATAGAGGGTCAACAAGATATTAGAGGACATGTTGAGGATGTATGTGATGCATCAGCAGAGCAAGTGGGAAGAGTATATCCCTTTGGTAGAGTTCACATACAACAACGCATATCAATATTCATTGAGGATGAGTCCTTTTAAGGCATTGTATGGGAAGAGTTGTAACACTCCTATCAGTTGGAGTGATCCAGTTAGCAGAGTATTTAATGGACCATATATGTTGGCAAACATGGAACAAGAGATGCAAGTGATCAAGAAGAATCTCAAGGCAGCACGGGATAGGCAGAAAATTTATGCAGACGGGAACAGGTTGTTCAAGGAGTTCCAAGTTGGGGAACAGGTGTACTTGTGCATCAAACCAAAGAAGATCTCCTTAAAGATTAGATCATGTGCCAAGTTGGCACCACATTTTTGTGGACCCTTCAGTATCATTGAGAGGATTGGGCCAATAGCCTATCGACTTGCACTACCTCTGATAGTGAAATTCCACAATGTTTTCCATGTATCTTTGTTTAAGAAGTATCTTAAGGATGTTGATCATGTAATTGACTCATTTGTATTACACATGGAACCAGATGGATAATTTCAGTTGGAGCCTTAGTGTATATTGTAGAAAAAGGTGCTCATGCTCTGGAACCGAGCAATCAATCAATTTAAAGTGCAATGGAAGAACTTTGGGCCCAATGAAGCTACATGGGAGATGGAAGATCATATACAGGCCATGTATTCTACCTTGTTTTCTAGTTGAGGAAAAGAAGCTTGACATGGTGGTTTGGTATTTTCTTTATGTTGTTTTAGTATATGCTTTCTGGTGATCGATATATGCTTTATGATGGTTGATATATGTTATATGATGTTTTGATATATGCTTAGATATGATGTTAGTGTATGTTTGATATATGTTTTGGTAAATGATTTGGCATATGTTTTGGTATCTATACTTATGGTAATGTTGCTATGTGTACACCTGTGTCATGTGGTTATGTTATCATGATGTTATGATGTCATGTGAATTGGCACTCAGCACAATGATCATTGTAAATACTGTAATGAGTTGTGATATAAATCTCCACTATGTAGTACATTGTTATGTTGTCATGATGTTATTTTCTCTTGAGCAGATCTTTCATTGTAAATATTGCATCAAGTTGTGTATAAAGATCCATAAGCAGTATGTCTTCTTTCAGTAGGTTGATGAGGTATATGAGTGATTGAACACTAAGGATGGTGTCCCCCAAGGGAGAGGGTTCTGTAATAGCCCTAGTGAAAATTACATGTAATAAAAGTTTAAAACAATAACCACGAATGAATGGGACACTTATTCCAAGTTTAATGTTGGGCAAGACATCCTAGGGGGTGTTCATTTGGTTGTTTATGGCTAAGGAAATTTCGAAGGCAATGGCTAAGGCTTTGGAAAGGAAAAATGGAATTTTTGGCATAATTATTTATTAAAATAATGGAAATTAGGAGAAAAGGGAGGTGAAAGGTTAGAGGTTGCATGTAAGGAAGAAAATGAAGAAAAATAATGGAAAATGAAGAAAATAGAGGCCTCATTCATAAAAAGGATTATGAGGATCAATTGGTAACCTTTTTTAAGTTTAGCTTTGGTGCTCTTTCATTATTCTCTCTCTCATACTCTTCGATACTTAGAGTTTTCTTTGAGCACTTTGGCATTGGAGCAAGAAAGGAAAAGACGGCTGGAGGAAGCAAGGATCAAGTAGGGAAAGGGAGGATCGAGCAACTATAGCAAACTTCATTGTAGTTATCGACTTGCATGTGTATTTTCCTTATTAGATTGGGCATACATGGTATTGCATGTGGTTCTTTTCTATCATGGCATGGTTTTTGTTAGGAGTAATAGTGTTTTTAGCCTAGCATGCCATTTCTGGATAGCCATGGTGTGATGGAGTTCTCATTTTTGGTTGAGTTGGATTGTCGGATGGATTCGAAGCTGAGTGAGGTGGATCTCTAAAATGATAGAACACATGGTTGAGTAACCCCTAAACCAAACAGTGGGTTGTGGTAAAGCCAGATTTTTTTTGTTACCTTGGATGGCATAGGAATCCTTGTTGGTGAATGGTAGGATATATGGTAAAGCCTAGAGGTGGTTTTCTCTCTGTTGGGCCTAGTAATCTCAGGTTTGGGATATGTGGGAAAGCTTGGGGAGTGGGTCTTAGTTTAGGGCCTATTGATCTAGGTTTGGATTGTGGTAAAGCTTAAGAGACTAGGAGACAAGAAAATTCCTCACAGTGTAGTTGGAGAAATCGAGTGGCATCCATGCTTGTTAGACCTAGTGATCGGGTGGAGATCACATTAAAGCCTATTATGACGTGTTCATTGTGTTGGCCTAGTGATCTGGGAAGGATTACAGTAAAGCATGGTTTCTATTGATGAGGGTGAGGTGGTTTAGCCTCGATATTCCCTAGTTGGGTTCTATTGGTTTGAGTCCCACATTCATGCTTGGAATATGGCACGGGGGGTGAATGGATGAAGAGATATTTGGCTCAGCCATTATATGGTAAAGTGGAATGTGGTAGTCCCATCTCTGGTCGGTTCATTTCGTTGATTAATGAGAAATTCATTCCCTTGATTTTCATGTGAAAATGTAATTATGTATATATGGATTTTGATGGTTGATATGTTTATGGTATTTTTATTCCTATTATGTTGGTTATGTGTACATTTTGTGACAACAGCTATGTATGGCTCTCATCATGTTTTTACTTGTATTTAAATGGATATGATATCTATGACCTAATATGTGATAAGGCAGCAAATGGCATGAGGGAACAATCGTCCATAGTGATTCTCGGATAAGTATGATATCCCTACACATAATTCTATTGTTTACGCATGTAGGTTACATGATGAAAATATGCTTGATGAAATTCTTGTCATGGCTAGTAGGGGTATGGTTAAGGTATTGATCAACTATTTACTTTTGCATCATTGTTTCCGTGTACTTTACTTTATTCTAAGCTTTCATTCCATTATGGTTAGTGGCCTGGGTTCTAGGCCTGAAAAAGTTGCTTAAACCCAGGGGTTGCTGGCACAAAACTGGAAATTTTAGTCCACAATCGTTGGTAGGCAGGCCTATGAGAGTGACTTTAGGTCTCTAGTCACCCCATTGCCCATAGTATGAGATCGACTATGGCCTAAGAGGTCCAAAACAGCAGTGGGACCAAGGGACAAGTTGTTTGAATGGTTGACTTGTCTTTTGAGGGTTCTGTTGATGATGTTGGATGACTGTGTGTGATGTTCTATCAATTCCACTTCCTTAAGATCACCTAGGAGGTTGAATCTGATCATAGTAGCCTCTCGTCTCATGTTGACCCTGGTTGGCATGGTTACTTGGGTAGATGTGGGAGGAGGGTGTTACACTTGTTGACCCTAGAAATGGGTTTGGGGCACAAAACTAGCTCTCATGGGTCTCCTGGTGGTGTGAATGCCTAACCCTACTCCAACATTGAGGGATCTAAGGATAGTGTTAGTCATCCCATGTCTCAAGGTGCAAGACAAACCTCATTTGGGCCCTACCTCAACTACCAAACCATGTGATCATTGTTAAGTAGATTGGGGGCATGTCGATCTAGGTGCATTATCCCATAAATGATATAGGGCTAAGTGCGATAACTTTGTGGTTGTTGAAGGTTCCCATGTATATAAATGATGCTCTACAATTGTCTTGAGTCTTATGGCTATCAACGCATCACCTATGGGTGTCAACATGTTCCTTTAGAGGATATAGACCATGATTAAGTTGCCCAAACCTATGGATGGAACCAACTGCCAATTACACACAATATTCAATGTTGTAACTTTCACCATTAGGTACATTAATAATTATTGCATCTAAGTGAACCAAACTTGAAATAAATGGGAAAATTAACACTTAATATCAGACTTCTCTTCCAAAAATTGGGCCTTAGTCATGCAATGGTGTTACCTCCCTAGGTAGGAGTGGTTAATATATTATCCTATTCAATGTTCTCAAACCCCAAGGCAAAGTGACATATCCTTGGTCCACCCTTCAATCAATAGGTGCCATGTGAATAGTGATGGAACAGAGGGGAAAGGACTTCATGGCCAAGTGTCATGGTCAAATGGATTGGTTATGATGGGATACCTCATCCTAGGTGTATAGATGTGAGGAGGGAGTAATTGTGGATGCATGAGTTACCTTGGCCTTTTTTTTTTCCACCTGTCTAAACACATTTTTCTTTTTTCTTAATTCTTTATTTGTATTATTGCTCATAGCTCAAGGAATGAGAGCTTTTTTTGTATGATGTATTGCAGTTATGACCCCCTTAGGAGTTGGGACATGCAAGGGTTTCTTGCCTTCTATGAGATAGGGCAACATTGGCACAGGAACAGGGTGATGGCCATATGAATGAGGTAGAGCTCATGCTTGTGTTTTTCCCATGTGTTAATTTATAAGTCCCCACCATCTTTAGCTTTTTGGATCCTTATTTTTCTTTTCTTTATGGCCATCATATAATCTTTATATTTATTTTAGTTTCATCAACCTCCTAGGATGCATTTCTAGGCCTTACCCAGGTATGAGGATGTATGGGTGCCAAATCCCATAGAATCAATGGTCATTTGAACCCAAAGAAGGGAGGTGGAACAAGGGCTTATAATGTAAGATGGAATGTGGTAAGTATGGAATAGGGAGATATGTGGATATGTTATCTCAATCATGTTTTCCCAAATAGTGCCCCTCCTATACCCATTGGGCCATTAGGGGAGGTCCCACTAGACTAGGATTGAAAATTAACCCTCCATTTAAGGTGAAGGGAAAAATATCACAACCAAGACCCTTACTTCTTCCAAGTTACCCTATAATTCATGCAAAAAATGCCCAAATACAAAAAAGAATAAACACTTGATCATAAAATGAATAAAATACCTTTTGATTAGAAGCTTTCCTTCTAACATCTACCCTTAACAAATGGGTGAGGGGACATATGACTGATGCAGGCTATAGAGATATGAATGGGACATCACATTGGCTATAATGTGGCTCTTAGGGGGTTGTTGGTTGTTGGTTGGGAGAGATGAATAAGAGAAAAATTTCTCCTAGGGGTCACCTACTTTTGGTGGGTAATAGGACCTATGAAATCAAGAGCACATTTTTCAAAAGGATTCACAAGAACTTTTGGCTATTCAAAAGCTATTAGTCGACCCATCCGCTAATAGCTATCACAACTTCTGACATATTTCCTAGTATCTTTGAAAACACTTAGCCATTAATATCCCAAATGAGATATTTTGTAAGCGGCTCTCTTATCTGCAAAATTTCCACCACAATCTTCAACATGAAAATATTTTAAGATATCTAAAACCTCATATTCTCTAACACATATTCTAATTATAAAATCAGGCCCTGTGTAGAAACTATCTCCTTTAATCCTTGAAATCTAGCACTTTGTTTAATTATATTTTTATTCTCTTTTGGTGTAAAATGTGGTGGTAACTTTCCATAAGATAAATAATGTGCTATATCATGAAACCATGGGGTTTTAATTTTTATGGAAAATAAATGTTCATCTAAAAAAGTATAAAAAACTGGAACAATTTCAACAGTATTGTTGAGGCATTAAATAAATTTTGTCTCTTTCTTTTCTCTTTAAGGTTGATCATTGATAGTGATATTGAACTGTTTCAACAATAATAATCATCTTGTTATTCTACCATTAGTAATAGGTTTGTTCATTATATATTTAATGGAAGAATTTTCTATATGAATAAAGGACTCATAATTGGCAATATAATGTTGAAATATATTGATAACATGCACAATTTCCAACATCTCTTTTTTAGTCATTGTATAATTAAGCTCAACATAGGCCAGATGTTTACTAATGAAATAGATAACGTTAGTCCTAAGATTCTCTTTTTGACCTAATACTAATCCAACTGTAGTGTCAGATGCATCTATAGAGATATGGAATGGCAAATCCCAACAAGGCCCTCTTAATATTGGTGTTGTAGGCAAATTTACTTTAAGTTTTTCAAAGAAAATTTGGAAAATAGCATCCCAACAAAACTCAACATCTTTAGCAAGTAACTGAAACAATGGTAAGGATATTTTTCAAAATTTTCTATGAATCGATGATAGTAGTTTGCATATCCTAAGAAATTTCTCATATGTCATTGATTTGATGGTATTGGAAATTTAACAATGACTCCAACTTTATCTACATCTATTTTTATCTCTACAAAAGATACATGTTGTCCCAATACAATCTCTTCCATTAGAAACATCTGACATTTGTAATTACTAATAGCTAAATTGGTTTTTGAGCATCTTATCAGAACATTTTCTAAGTTAATCAAAGCTTCATTAAAATAATTTCCATATACTGAAAAGACATCCATGTATACTTCCACACATTCATTATCAGATCAACAAAAATATCTAAGACTACCCTTTGGAATGTAGTCGGTGCATTGCATAAACCAAAGGGTAAGACCCTATAAGGGTGATATGAAATGGAGTAGATTAGTAATGTTGTTTCATAATAAAACCCAAGATGCTTATCATTTTCTTATCAAGTGCTTAAGGATTCACCATTTTCTTAATTAACTAATTCCTATGAGAGTTTCTTATGTAAATGTTATAAACAATTTAACATAAAAAAATATGTTGAACAGCAGCAAAATAACAACAAAGAACATCAAAATACAACACACAACACAAATATTTAATGAGAAGCTCACCCCTCCTGGGCTACGTCTCCTTAGTTCAGCTTCCAATGCTTGGGCCTCTCTATTATGCTCAAAATTACAACAAAAGTGTGTTTACAAAGCTCAAATGCCTCTAAAACCTATCTCTATGAGTTCAGAATAGGAACAACTTCTATACTTGACTCTTTTTGCAACCAATCTGGATAAGAACTAAAGAAGTTATTACTTCTCCTAGTTCTCCCACTATTTGTTCCACAAATTGCTCCAAAATCGGCAGAAACCCCCATTTTCACTCCAAAATCACTAACCGGGTGAATATTTCACCGCATCGTGGGCCATAACATGTCAGTCGTATCGCAAATCACAATCAGCAAGTGCTATGAGCTTATGGTCTATGAATAGAAATGAGCGATTTGAAATTACGATTTCGGGGACCCGTCGGGATATTAAATTGCAATTTATAGAAGCATCGCATCTTGGGAATTTATCGCATTTTGAAATTCGACTGATAAATGGGGTTTTATACATATGCGATACCTATCCACCGATTGTGATTTGCGATAGCGATTGATCGCATCGCAACCCAAACCTCGCTGAGGGCTGATTATGTCATACTTCACTCCCTTCACCTATTGCAATTGTGATTTGCGATTACCTTATCACATCACAACCCTGGTTGTTCTGGGGCTGATTTGAAACACCTTTCCACCTACGACTATGATTTTCAAAATGCGGGGGCCAATGGTGGCCTACCACTTAGCATCTCCTCATTTGCTGAAGGGATTTGCTGAAAGGGTGTGTCCCTTGGATTAAATTCACCCATTCGACTTGTAAAAGAAAGAAATAAATTTATTTTAACATCCACGAGGCTAAAGATAGCCTATGGGAGAAATTGCTTCTTCATCTGGTTGATGTATTCGGCCCTTTTCCTATGAAGCCTCATAATAAACTCTCCCAGCTTCTCGACAAACTCCTCGCTAAATAGAATATCCCAAGAGCTAGCTGCTAGAATGTCTGCATAACTTTCCCTATTGTCTTTGAAGGCCTCGCATTCTAAAATGAAATGCTTTTATCTTTCCACTTTTCCAGAAGAACAAAAAATACGTACTCTTTCCTCCCACACTTCTTTTGGCCTTTTCCAGCGCCCTGTTTCACAATGGAGATGATGAGAATTTGTCCTTAATTGAGCAATAAGATTTTTTTCTCTCCAGGAAATATTGGCCTCTTATACGTTTTTGGTTGATGATTATGAGTGGGATTAAACACTTCAATATGGTAATTTTTCTTTCTCCCTAGCTCCTTATCCCAAATACGTTTGTGGAACTTATCCATAACAAAATATTTTATCTCTTTATTGTTTATGGGACACAGGTTCAAGCAAATACCCCATTTACTAAACCATTTATTATTTTGCTACATCCAAATCTTCTTACTTTTGCACAATATGTTATTAAAGACAACCTTAGGCCATCTGCCCTCTTCCATTTTCTCATTTTTTTTAAATACCTTATGATTCGCACCATAGAAATTGCTTCAATAGGAGCAACCCCTGTTTCACTTAACAAGATAGTATAAGGAACTGCAATTTTAATTTTGAATTTGTTTGTAATCAAATGCTTTTGAATTTTCTCAATTTGTTTCCACTGCATGTTGGATGTACTGTTAACCCATAGATCATAACCATAGAGAATCATCATAATCACTAGAAACCCAAAAATAGTTTGAGTGGTTTTACAATCCCATAACTCTACCTCTCTACACCTAACTTTTAAAAAGCATAAAATGCTTTCCAGCCCCCCAAAGTTATTTTCTTTCTACAACCATCCCAGCTTAGATTTTTTTTTAATTCAATTCTGAGGTATTTGTAATCCACAACTTCTTCCAAAATGTTGCCTTCAAAGTAGAACTTATGTTGGTTATGCTTTCTTTTTTAAAACAAAACCACTACTTTCGTTTTGCTAATGTTGACTTGCATCCCCACCCTTCTACAAAAATGCTCGAGGGATAGTAAGTGTTCTTGCAAACCAAGAGAAGATTTAGCAATCATAATAAGGTCATCAGTATACAAAAGAAGCCTTATAACAAACTTTCCCAAATGGATACCATCACCCCCTTGCGAATTTAACCACTCCTCACGCTCATCGATATATAAGCAAAAAGGGTAGGAGACAATGGGCAACCTTGCTTGACCCAAATATTGCTTCTAAAACTTTCAGAAATGTCTGTTCAAGTTCTAATTTTGAATTTCACCTATTAATATAGCCTATGCACAACTTCTCTCAAATGTTTAGGAACCCCAAGTTCTTCCATTCTGTGCCACAACTTATCCCTAGGAACTGTGTCAAATGCTTTTCTGAAATCAACAAAGCAACAAAAGGCTTCTTCCTTTTTCTCCCAAACTTTTTCAATGATGTGCCTTAAATTTATACAATGATCAACTATGGAATGTTTAGGTGTAAAACCTGCTTTCCCTTTAGCACGCTTATTTCTTTCTTCTTCCCACTTGCTGATTTTATTTTCTAGCATGCTTCCAAATAAATTTGCAAACAAGGGGTTTATCATTATGATCCTATAATTGAAGGGATTATTGACATCACCACTCTTGAAAAGAGGTATATCCAGACTAGTTGTCCAATCTATGGGGAACCTTTGTTGTATGATGTTGTTGAATGTTTTTGTAATGTGAGGTGCAAGAATATTTAAGCCCCACTTTAGATACTGTGCATCGAGTACAGCTAAGTCTTTTCCTTTTCCAACACAAAGCTTCTTGATAACCATCTCTACCTCTTACATAGTGAAGAGTTCAGTATCAGTGTTGACCGAGAGAGGAGGGTCAACCTTGGGATCCTCCTCATAGAGTTGTCTTGCATAGTCAAACCATTTAGACGATGTAATATTATTTTCAGTTTACATCTTCTCAGTTGGAGCACCTTCCAAATTAATTTTAGGTTATTTTTCCCAAGGAAGATTACTTCTTCCCTCCTTGAAACCATGAAATCGACCTTTTTCTTTCTTAATATTTTCTTGTAAACTTTGAGCTATATGTTATCCTTGTTTGACTCTTTCCACATTCTCCTTGTCTTTTGCATTCTTTGACAAACCAAACATTAATCGGAAAGCATATATACACATGATGTGACACTTCATTTTAGCACTTACTCATAATCATATATCTTCTATATCAACCACACTTTGGAGCAAAAAAAGGATGAAGTGACTGAAGTTCAGATTTGGTTTTTGGCCCAAATTTCTAGACAATTTATTGTAAACCTTGTTGAAGAAGAATTTCTCCTAAAAGAAGACTTTTTGGGTTTTATCCTAAGTTTGGGTTTCCTAGGGAAAAAAAGTGTCTCTATTGTGAATGTCTATTTGTTTTTATCTTAGGTTTTCATTGCTTGAATTTTGAGATTTTATTTGTATATAATTGCTTAATAATACATGTGCTGACAAGATAAATTAGTTTCAAACCATTAGAAAATAATTATAAAATAAAAAGATCAGTTTCTACTCTGTATTATTATATAAAATTCAACATGGAACCAAAGCAAGGTTGAGAGAGAAGCCATTAAAGTCAAAAGGTGGAGTTTGGTAGTTGATCTGTCTAAGGAGAGGAGGAGGAGCATCCAAGAAGAGAATGAAGTGTTTTTATGTCTGTTGGACGAAGAGGAGAAGTTGGCTGAGATTTTGTATTGTGCATAGAGAGGGTATCAACCCTACAAGAGGTTCAAAAGGCCTCAAACTAATGAAGAGAATATAGCCAAGTTTGTTTTTTCGGTCTATCTAAGGGTGAACAAAAGGGTCGTAGGGCTGGTATGAGCCCTAGTTTTCGCCACAAAACTTAACAAGGGTAAGAGAACTAACCGAGCTCGGTAGAAGGGACCTGTGCTTAGACAGAACAAAAACAAGTCAGGCCTTTCGTGTTGCTTTATTTTGTTGAACTCCATCCAAAATGCAATTTGGATATTGAAGTTAAAAATCTTTGGTTAAACATTTTAGAACAAGAGCTATAATTAAAAGCAAGTTCGAATTTCTTGTATCATGTGGAATTTTGTTTTAAATTTACAGTCGGTTGAGATTGGCCCAGTGAAAGACACTTCAAGATTGAAATTTCGAAGTCTCAAATTTAGAGATTGAAGTCTGAGGATGAAATTCCCTGGTGAATAAATAAGATAAATCCTGAAATGTCATATTCAAAAAGAAAGTTGGGTTGTAAATTTTTAAATTATTGCATGGATTTGTATTGCTAAGATAATTCGCCATTTTAGCAGTTAAATTATCTTGTGGATAAAAATTATTTTGTTTCTAACTATTAGGTTTAGTCACGGGTTCAAGTATAGCTTGGAATTAAATATTTATAATTTTGGCTTAGAAGGATTTTATTACACACCATGATCCTCTTATATTACACTTAAGATATTACACTTAAGATATTACAAATATTCATATTAGAATATGTCTCAAGAGAACTAGAAAAGTAATGACGAATGGCTTAGTAGCGAGCCTCAAGAAGATTCCATCCTTTGCACTAATAATTGTGGATTTTTCAAAAGTTTTTTTACGATGAAATTTTGTTCTAAATGTTTCAGATATCTTGTGTTAAAGCCAACATAAGCACTCTTTATTGCTGCAATGGTGGAAATGTCTTCTGATAGTGCTTTAGGTCTTCTATAGCCTATGCAAATATAATATCAGTTGGCAAGGCCAACAACACTTAAACAGGGAGAAGGGACCTCATAACTCTGGACACTAAAGCTTTCTTATTTTTTGCAGTAGGAACCAAGATGTTTGAGGTGTCAAAGTACATGTTATTTTCTTTAATACCAAGAAGTATACATTGGATAAATGAATTGACCTTATCACCGTAGGCCTCAACATTCCATAAATGTTCCTCTTAATGTTTGGTCACTCTAAAGTTTATTCTTTTGCAAGATCAAGTATTATTCAGAACTTGTAGAGCTTTCATTTGACTTTGAAATAGGAGTCTCCCTATAGGATTGAACTAAATTCAAGTACTTACCATTGCTATGAACACATTGAAGAACATAATAGTGATGTGACATAATTGAAAACATTATGATTCACGGTAAGTTGAAGTGTGTTTGTTAGGGAGATCATTCCTAGGGCCACCAAGTGGGCAGCCAAGAATGGCTAAATTCTATGGACAAAATAAGTCTGTAGCATCCAAATCGTAGGTGTTATAGAAAGGATAAAAAGTGGTACTAAAGATCGTAGGCAGAAGGACCAAGCCCATAATGGCAGACAAGGTTCAAAGGAAAGTTATTCAAGAGTTCAAGCGATTTGACGAGTCTTTATTAATATATTTTTTTTTTATGCTTGAGGGTTACATGAGTTGGAAGAATCGGGATTTGTAAACTCTTGGGAAGACTTGGAGGTTACAACCAATATTAAGGTTGTTGGGATGAAATCCTAGGATATCTTGATGATGAGGACAAGGATGACCTCAGAAGAAGACAGAGGAATCTAAGCTTAATGAGATTGCAAATGGACTTCATTGATTCCTACAAGGAGGAAAGGATATAGAGGAAGTTAGAAAATTCCCTATAATACTCAACAATTTCTTCCTTAATCAAGAGATAAGTACCTCATACTTTTCTCCCTTAATCAGTTTTATTATTTTCTATTCATCCTCTTTTCCATTGTATTTGTTTGGTTATTATTTTTTTCTTCCATGAACTCCTAAATGGAGGGAAGAATAGGTACATTATGGTAACTAAAAATGAAACAAATTATTCAGTAGCTAGCAGCATATATAATCTTGTGACAAGAAGGTTCTCCCAGTAAGATGGAGTGGACTATAAGAAGATTTTTTCTCTAGTAACTAGATGCTCGAATTCTCGGACTCTAGCAAAGAATCAGAAAGAAGTGATTAATGTTAGAGAGGGAGAAGTAATAGTAGAAGGACTTGCTTACATGACAAAGGGAGAAGTAATAACAGAAAGACTTGCTTACTTAATAGATGGAGCATTAATAGCAAAAGAACTTGCTTACTTGACAGAGGGTGCAGTAATAGCAGAAGGACTTGATTACATAATTAAGGATGTATCCATAAGGACATGTCTGAGTTGCTTCGTTTGAGACATGATGCAGAGAGGAGTAGCAGAGCTCCTATACATATCCACAAATGAGAAAATTGTGGACATCAAATACGAGCTTAGTATGATGTTGAATGTCTCCCTCATTCCAAGGGAATGATGAGAACTTTATAGGATCAGGAAGACCATTTCCTAAATAGATAAAGGACTTTAGTTTGGAGATGAATACATTCACCTTTGAAGCCTGAAATACTTGGCTAGGTCATAAAGTACTTGTACCATAAAGGTGAATGGCCCAAGGAAATTATAGGGGCAATTATAGGATACATTCACCTTTGAAGCTAGAAGGACTTGGCTAGGTCTACCAAGAGGTGAATGACCCAGGGAAATGATGGGATTGGATAGATCTTCTCCTATGAAGCCAAAAGGACTTGGCTGCTAAAATAACTTGGCTGGGTCGATCAAAGGAGATAGATTTAATCACCTTTGAAGCTAAAAGGATTTGACTACCAAAAGGACTTGGCTAGGTCATAAAGGACTTTGACACAAATTCTCTCCTGACAATCCATAAGGACTTGGTTGGGTCATAAAGGACTTTGACCAGAGGAGATTGATACATTTTCCTAAGGAGCCATAAAGGACTTTGACCAAAATACCTAGATACTGCAAGCATATGAGGAGTTACAATTCCCACTCCAAGATGGAGTTATCTATAGACATGCATCAACATGACAAGTTCATAATTTTTTCTTAAGGAGAAATTTCAACTAAAGGAAAATCTATTTTAGCCAAGGAGAATATATCTTTCTCTAAGAGGGAATGTTAATTTTTGTGTAGCATCAAGAGGTATTCCCACATGCCAAAAGGCCTCCTTAGTCAACCTAGGAAAATTAAGGAAATTAAAATAAAATAAATTTTATTTTTGGGCTTCATGTAGGTTGAAAAGGGAAAGGTCGGCCCCACCTTGAAAGGGTGTATCCCTTGGGGTAAATGCACCCATTCTACTTGTATATATATATACATGATGTGACACTTCATTTGATCACTTGCTCATGATTATATATATTCTATATTAGCCACACGTGGGAGCAGAAAAAGGATGAAGTGATTGAAGTTTGGACTTGATTTTTTGCCACAAATTTCTAGATAATTTATTGTAAACCTTGCTGAAGAACAATTTATCCTGGAAGAAAACTTGTTGGGTTTTCTCCCAAGTTGGGTTTCCCAGAGAAAATTGTGTTGTATCTATTATGCATGGTTGTTTCTTTTTTATCTTATTGTTTTCATTGCATAATTGTTGAGTTTTTTTTTGTATAATTGTTTAATGATATATGTGGCATAAGATACATTGATTGAAAATCATTAGAAAGTAATTATCAAATAGAATATCAGTTTTTATTGTATTATTTTAGAAAATTCAACAAAAATTACCATGAATCCAAGGAGACTATGATATCTTCAATTACACCTTATTCTTTTACTTTAATCTATTTGTTAATTCTAAAATTGTAGGTGTTGGTTGAGGACTACATATATTCTAGTTCATTGTTTCTATAGTCATAACATTAATAATTGCTTGTAAGTCAATTAAAGTGTTTGGAATTGAAAGCTTGTTGATAGTGATTGTTAATTTTGGTATATCGGGATCAAAATATTTTTTAGTTGCAATTATAGCTAACATTAAGCTAGCTAAACTTCCAACAACATGAATAGTGAGTGGATCCTTTATTTTTCTATCATATTTCTTCAAACATAATTCCCTTATTGTTTTTGGATAAATTGGTATGTCTTTGATTGCTTGCAATAAATAAATTTTAATATAAATGTGTTTCAATTCATTTAAAAAATCATACTCAAGAGGAGTCACTCACTTTTCCAAAATCAACCTCTCAAGATAGGGAGGTGATTTGGATGCTAGTGATTTGTCTTGTTGAGTTTAAGTGCTTTTGTGTGTATATGTTGTGCCAGGTTTAATCAAAAATTTCCTCTTTTTCTTCTTCTTCTTCCACAATTATAAGAGATTCATTTTCGATTACTTTACTCGATCTTAAGTGCATATCATGAATAAAAACAATTGAATATCTAGGAGCAGTTTCTTCTTTAGTATTATATACCAATTTTCCACGTTTCTATTTGGATCTTTCACTAGCTGAGTTGGTAATTGAGTTGGTCTCGGTGATGGTTGGTTAGATGGAAATTACAATTTTTGTGGTTGGGTTATTAGTGGAGGAATAAAATGATATGATTGTTGAGTTAATTGGGGATATTGTATAAATGTTGCTTGTGGATATTGTTGTGGATATGGTTGATAAGAAAACGATTGTTGTCTATATGGTTGTTGAGGATATGTAGGTTCATAAGATTGTTGACAATTGCAAGGAGGTTGGTTTCCATAGTTAGGTCCTCACGAACCTTGTTGAAAGGGTTGGTTTTGGCCCTACTAAGGAGGCCATGCCTACCAAGGCATAGGAGCATTCCAAGTGTTCCATGTCAGATTTTCATTATAATATTAAGGAAATCTTGAGTAGAGTCTTGAAACATGCATGTTTCTCTCGGTTGCAAAGGTATGCTTGGGGAAACATAGTACAAGGATTCTATTGCCGCATTTTCCCCTTTGTAGGATGTTTTCAATTTTGGTAAGGCTAGAAAATTTTCAGTCGCATGCCTTTTTGCACAAATGCCAAAAAGTTGAATACTTTCTAAAATACATTCCCTCAATGGATGCTTCTTCCTACACTTAGGATACAATATAGACAATATTTCATTTTTCTCTTCTTGTCTCTTCTTGTATTTTAGTGTATCTAATTGTGACCCAAGAGTACTTAAGAGATTAGTTTTAAAATTCTCAAGTAACTTTCCTAATTCTGCTCTAGTGTCACTTCTTATAGATGATCACTTATTGATTTTAGTCAAAGTTTATGTTTGATCCTTACCATATTTTTCTCTTTCTCTAAAATACTTCATGCACTTGTCACATATCTTGTCATTAGGTAAATAAGAGAATTCACCTACTTTGATAAGATTAAATACATCAATATATTCATCCTTAATTCCCTTTAATAAAATTGTGTGGATGGTGTCCAGGTTTAATGCATTTTTTTGTATTTTTAAAAATTATAGGAAAATCTTTCCAAGTAATCTTTTAGACTCTCATCTTCTTATTGGGACATCCTAAATATATCCTTCTTAGAGTCTCTAGGTCTTCATATGGTTGATACTTATTAAGGAAAGTTTTTCTCATATCATCCCAATACATAATAGTGTGTTCTATCAAACCCATAACCATTTTAAAATATATCCTTTTGAGGTAGCTGGAAAGACATGAAGTTTTTCTGCATCATTAGTATATCCATCAGTATGGGACAAAATGTCAAATTTAAAAAGGAATGCATTGAGATCTTCAATTAGCATACCATAAAAATTAGGAATTATAGTTGGACGATTGTTTTTCATATTTACCTCAATATCAATAAGTGTTGGTTGTCAATTGGGGTTATCTCGAGTGGTTGGGCAGAAAGGTCATTATGTTCCCCACCTAGGTTCAAATCCCCACTATTAACATGATGAGCTATAATTCCTTGATAAATATTGTTGTAATGACTTTGTTCCTATGAATACTATTATATTGGATTAGAGCTTTGTGAACTCTTAAGTGAGTATACATATGAGTTGGCATGGTACCAACAACCTCACTCTACCAATCAGGATGAGAGGGAGGCAAATTTATTTCCTTAGAAAATAAAAATAAAAGAAAGAAAAAAATCAAGAAGTGTTAGTGCATCTAGGATGGGAAATCCAAAGATGACTTCATTCTGTGGTTCTTTTTCATGTTCCATAGATCCTTCTCCTTTCCTAGTTATTCTTCCAATTCCAACATTTGATCCTCTTTGATCTTGTTCTACTTTAACTTTACATACTCTTTCTCTTCATTCTCTATCTAGTAATAATGCTCTTTCTTTTTTTGCTCTCTCTTTTTCTCCCGCAATTGCAACATCTAATTCAATCCCTTGTTCCTCATGCTCTACCATATCCTCTTCCCAAAGGACCCAAAATTATTTAGTCCAATATTGATGGTTTAATTTTGTTCTCCCACTAGATGAACACATTTGAATATCCCTCTTGATGTTTCTTCAACAAATGATGGTTCTTGAGTGGATGTTTCTAGGTGTATTTTCCATTATCTTTAAGTTTCTTCAATCAATGAAGGTACTTGAATAAATGATCCTTAGTTTTCCTTCTCTTGATGTTTCTTTGACAACGGTGAATTGATCCTGCACTTCTTAACTGTCCAACTTCATCCTCCCAAATCTATCATAATCTTATACAATAAGATGTTACCATGTGAGGGGAAAGAAGAGGATAGAGATAGTATACCTTACTATTATGCTAGATAATTTCCACCAAGATACCTTTCCCTACTACATAGACGATCAAAGTCTATATATTTTATTTAAGGAGGGTCAGGATAGAGGGATTGAAGACGAGCACCCCTATTCTCTGTGTGTGTGTGCGCGCGCGTGTGTGTGTGCGTGCGTGCGTGAGTGCATGCGTGCATGCGTGCGTGTGTGTGTGTGTGTGTGTGTGCGTGTCTGTGTGTGTCAGTGTCTGTGTGTGCATGCATGTGTGTGTGCGTGTTTGTGTGTGTCTTTGTTTGTGTTTGTGCCTGTGTGTGTGTCACTGAGTTGTCTCCCTCTCTTACATATTAGTGTATATGAGATTATGATGTGTATCTATATGTTATGATTATATTATATCGTGTACATTGACTTGCCTTCAATTAGAGGCACGAGATCATCTTTGTTTGTTCATGATTGTATGTAGGTGACAATTTTCGAGTGTTGGATTGGGATCTTTAGGTGAAGACTGGCATCTATGCCTATTGAATGAAATCTACACTGGTATATAAGGATAATCAGGTTATTAATCCTTCCTTTGTTTTTACTTTTATGAAAGGATTGTGTGCATAAAAATTTAAGGGAAATTTGTTTAGTTATATATCTACAGTCTAGTAGATCCTCAGGCGAGATCTATGAGCAAAACAATCCCTTTTCTCTAGTGTAAAAACTATGCAAACATGTGGGAAAAATGCTTAGAAAATGCACATTTGAGGAATATGTGAGCCATTTTTTAAGGCAAGTTTCTACTTTTTACCACTATGCACGAATAAAACTAAAATTCAATATTTTCGCACAACAATATATTTTCTTCATAAAAAAATGAAATTATGAGGGTATATTATGGTAAAGAAGGTAAAAATACATCGTCTCCCTTTTGAAGCACTCAGTTTGGCCTTGAAATGAGTTTGTGATACATATTTTTGTGCCTTTAGGAAACTTGGACAACAAAAGAATTGGTATGTTTTCAAGTTAGAAGTATTTTTATTGTAACACTCTTTTAGGAAGATCTGCATATATTTGATGGAGGATACTTGAGGTCTTTGACATATGACTTTGAGGGTCATTATATTAACTTATGGCATTAAGTATATTTAAAGGAAAAATTGATCCACCCTATAGGACTACCTTGACAGCAGATATTTTGGAGCCTCTGTTTTATTCTTCTCTATTCAAGATCAACCTTTTTGAAATTTAATCAACCAATTCAATAATAGTAAGATGGTCTCATTGTTTTAAATTTTTCATTAATTGTCTACGGAATAGGAGGATCGATCCACCTATGGTAAATCCTAAGTTATTTTTGAACATCTCTTATACATATTATGGAGGTCCCTAGCACCGGTATTTTGAGGCCATTTGAAAAGTTGTTGGGACATTGTTGGTTTTTTTACTTGCTCTCGATTTGAGATAAAGGTTGAAACACTAGATTTGTTAATGCATTCCACAAGAATATCCATGATACATAATTAAAAGAGAAAATTTAAATGTTTCTTTCATATCAATAGTTATGAGTTCAAATGGATTAATATATGTTCAAGATTCTTGTAGGTAAATAGGCACGAAAAATTTCAAGCAATTCCAATTTATATTTTTCAAGGAATTGGTCTTCGTCTCCTACAATAATTTCACTCTTTTTTTTAGAGTTATGCATCTAAAGGATATTATTTTTAGTGAGAATGTGCATAAATGTAATGGAAACAACGTCACCAAATTTCATGAAAAAACAATTTGTAGTTTGAGAGACAATGGCTAGAAAGGTTTGTTATAGGAAGTCGATTACCAAAATTGGGTGACTTGATTTTATTCAAAATTGGTATGTCTTAACATATGTTTCCTAATATGGTTGATCACATACAAAATCATGATGATATTGTTTGATGTCAAAGTGGTTTTGTATATCATTTTGATCCATAAATTATTGTGGATATTCCACTAGAAAATTTGTCACAAGATATATGATGAAACCATACTTAAAATCCAAAATATACACTATGAGGATTAATTTATTCTTAGATTTCTAGGTTCGTCAATTATTGTGTTATGATTATGCATGCAATAGATAAAATATGTAGGGAATAGGGAGAAATGAAAT
>APFE031267161.1:0-28998 GCA_000404065.3 Pinus taeda | reverse complement strand
ATATATATTGTTTTTCAATATCCCTATCCACTCTCTATTGCTATGCTCATATCTGGAACAAAATGCACTCGAATAGAATGGAACCTCGTTTCCTCCTAGTGCCCTAGTTGTACAAAATTTGATAGCTTATTACTAGTTAGGTTTGACTCCTTGAAATTGTATCTTTAGTTACAATATTGACTCTTCTAAAGAGCCTTCTCCATCAATTTTCCATCATGATCATGTGGCTATCCCTTTATCCATGAATATTGGGGGGTTGACATGGCATCCTCTTGAATTATGGTGGTCAATTTTGGATGCATCAACTTCTAGGAGGCAAAAATTTATCATATGAGCTCTGATTTAGGTGATTCTTATGTCATTGGAAAGGTATCAATATGCATATTATGGAATATAGGTCCATATTCAGCTTAGAACCACAAAATTTTTTCTCTTGAGACCTCAAAATGGCTCCTAAATATTTTGACCAAATTTTCTAAACTAGCACCATTGGTAAAAATTGTCATGTGCACTAATTTGTCCACTTTTTCCACTTTGAAAGTATAAAGATAGATGAAAAATAAGATATGCATCAAATCTAAAACACATATGTATGGTTAATTTCAAAAAATATTTGGTTATGAATTCTTGCACATGGGTTTATTTTTCAAGCATGAGATTCTTTATTGTAACAATGGGAATAGTATAAGGTGAAGTGTTTCCACACAAGAGCCAAAAATTGCAAACTTGTGGTTTCAACACAAGATCCAACCATCAAAAAATTAAAAGGTAACTATCATCACACAAAAACCAACACTTTCAAAACTTGTGGTTGCTACAGAAGAGTCAACCACACCAAACTCAGTTGTTACTTAGTTAATCAAAGAAATAAGACTCAATGGCACAATTCAAGAGAATCAAATGCAAGGCTGCTTGAGGACATGCAAAATATTGAATTGGTGGGAAATTTTGAGTCACCAAATTGCATCATTATATTTTTTATCATCCATATCGATGCATTTTGAGTGGAAAAAAGTGGAGGAATCATCTCATAGGACCGTTTTTACCGGCGAGACGCAATTTGGTGAAATGGGGTTTGAAACCTTTCGGGAGATTTTTGAGGGATCAAAGGATGTTTTTGGGGGTAAAAATATTCCACTTTAGGGCTTCATATATCTATGCTATTATACACACAAATACCTTTCCAACGGTGCAAGAAGTGTATCAATCAGAGTTAGTATGCAAAAGTTATACCACTCAGAAGTTGACCTTCTTGTTTTCACACCTATAGTTCAGGAGGATGTCATGTCAGCCCCCATTATTCATGTAAAAGGGTCTAGCCACATGTTTTTGATGTAAAAGACTCTAGAAGATTCCATTTTGTAACTCTAGTTAAGAGTTAATATAGTCAAACTTAACCACTAATAGGCTATCAGGTTGTGTTATAACCGAGCCACTAGGAAGAAGAGGCATTCCATTCTTTTGAGAGCATTTTGTTCCATATCTGAGCAAAGATAGCCAGGAGAGATAGGAGGTAGAGAACACATAGAGGATATATGCATTATAGCAGCCCACGGGCCATAGGCATTACTTCTTTGTACCTACAACCATATTTCTAGATAGAGAAAGAGAGTGAAGCGACCTCACCTTCCACTAGGGTTTCTCTCGAAAGGGTTTCCCAGAGAACATATCTTGTGTCTTGTGTGTGTGCGCTTATTTTTTCGTTCTCTAATTTTCTACATAATTTATATTCGCATGTATGCACTAATGACAATTAGAGCCATAGTTCTCAAAGTTTAATAAACTGTAATAGTGTAGAATTTTTAGAGTTTTAATATAATATTATTAGATCTGTTGTGGCGAATTGTCTAGTGGAATATCCATGGAATTTTACAAATCATTTAGTATTATAGTAGGTTTCTTTGGGTATTTGTGGATATTTGCAGGGGATCTAGGTCGGCAAGGTCGAAAATCGTAAAACCCTAATCATGGCCAACAAATCTATAAATGAACCTCGAGATCCTGCAAAGGTGAGGTTTTCGCAGCTTGAACAGCAAGTCACAGATATAAACCGCAATGTAAACCTCCTCATAGTGGCCCTAATCAACAAGCTGGGGATATTTGGAGAAGATGGGAGTTTGAATGCAGAGGACAAATCAAAAAGGGGATTGGGAGATCGGGAAGACGCAGAGAACTAGCTAAAGAAAGAACTCATAAATGATCAACCCAGTTCGAGTATCGTGAATCAATCCATGTTTATAGTGGAACCTAAATCGATATCAAGTCGTACCATGAAGAGATCGACACTCTGAAGTTGAACCATTGGTTTCATCAACTCGAATTTTATTTCAGTGTCCATCGGATCGAGGAAGGGAAGAAGATCTCATTCGCGTCGCTGAAATTGGAGGGCCGTGCATTGACTTGGTGGGAGAGCCACATGGAAACCCAAAGGTTGAAGGGAGAACCTTCAATGACTAAGTGGGAGGATTTCAAAACCCTCATTAAGTTATTTTTTTATCCCATTGGGCATGTGGAGGACTAGTGGATCTGGTGGCAATACTTCTAGTAAAAGTCAAGCCAAAGCGTGCAAGAGTACACCACAGAATTCAGAAATATGGCTATAATGTTGGGTATCTCTTCAAAGAACATAGAAGTACTCCTCAAGTATTTTGGGGTTCTACACTCCCATCTACATGAGAAAGTGATGTTGTTCAATCCCAAATCAATGGTCGAGGATTGTGTATAGATATAGTACTTGGAGAACATAGGCCTGAAAAGAGCGCAATCAAGTGGATCGAAGCATAAGGAGAAACAAGAAGCTTCTAAGGAGGGGAGGAAGAAGAAAAAAGGGGGAAAGATAAAAAGACGATAGCCACAGCACACTAGTTCAAAGATCCTAGCAACCACTACAACCATTGTAACATTGATGTCCATATAGAGGAGAAGTATTGGAAGTTTCATCCAGAAATAAACCCAAAGAACAAGAAGAAATATAAGAAGAAGCAGAATCTCATGGCCATTGATGCAAACAACCAAGTTGAAAGCAACTCGGACATGGATGAGAAGATCGTCTGTACATCAGTGCAGAAGGAGGTGAATCTGAGTAGCCTTCAGCAACAGGAAGAGAAATAAATTACCAAACTCTTTCATATAAATATACAAGTCAAGAAGACAAATATTGATGCTCTATTTGACTCAAGATAACAGACGAATCTCATTGTAGCAAAGTTCGTCAAGAAGTTGGGGTTGAAAGTTCGTGATCATCCAAACCCATATGCATTGGGATGGGTAAATAAGGATGCAGATTTGAAGGTAACAAAACAGTGCAAAATTAGATTTTCTATTAGTGTTTATTTTATTGATGAAGTAGATATGGATGTGGTTCCCCTTGATGTATGTGGATTCATGCTTGGGATTCCATACATGTACATGTGTGATGCAATATTCATGAGGAGAGCTAACCAATAACGGCTCATCAAGGATGGAAAATCATTCATCATCAATGCACACAAAGGCAAGTCAAAAATTTCACTAGTAAGTGTCAACCAAGCCAAGAAATTGATCAGTTCCAGCAAGAAGTATGTTTTATTGTTTTTAAGAGCAAGTCAGTTTCAGGAGGATTCAATAATAGGCAAGGCATCCCTAGAGGGGTGTACTAAGAAACAAAAACAATAATTCGAGGAGTTGTTATAAGCATAAAAGGATGTGTTCCAAGAACCTAAAGGGTTACCACCTAAGAGAGAAGTGGAGCTCGAGATCCAACTATTTCTAGACTCCCCATTTCCAAATATTGGGCTTTACAAGCAGTCTATTATAGAAGTAGTGAGGTGAAGAAACGATTGCAGTAGCTGCTGGAACAAGGTTTCAATCGACTAAGTACATCACCATGTGGGTCACCCATCATCACTGTGCCAAAGAAGGATGGGACTTGGTAGATGTGTATAGATTACAGGGTGTTGAATAAAATCACGCCCAAGAACAGATACCCCCTACCCAGGATAGACGGTCTACTAGATCAGGTACAACAAGCAAACTATTTCACCAATATGGACTTGAAGTCTGGATATCACCAGGTTCGAGTCAAAGAAGAAGATACATGGAACACCACCTTCAAAACCAGGAAAGGTTTGTATGAGTAGTTAGTTATGCCATTTGGCCTATGTAATGCACCAAGTACGTTTATGAGAATAATGAAGGATATATGAATTTTTATAGATTCATTTGTTATTATCTATCTGGACGATATACTAGTATATATTTCTACCCGGGAGGAGCATATTTCACATTTGATGCAGGTGTTGGAAATATTGAAGAAGCACCAACTGCTAGCAAATCTCAACAAGTGTGATTTTGTGCAACAGTTTTTGGTGTATCTAGGGTATGTGATCAGTGGAGGAGAGTTGAAGATATATCCCTCCAAGATGGAGGCCATCATGAAATGGTCGGTGCCTACTAATGTTTCTGAAGTCAGGAGTTTCATTGGGGCAACACAGTACGTGAGGAAATTCACAGCCTCATTTTCAGCAACAGCAACACCGCTCCACATCATAACAGCAAGTGGCAAGAGTTTCTAGTGGGGAAAATGTCAGCAAAAGGCTTTCAAGGAGCTGAAGTAAAAGATTAGTCAAACTCTAGTTATAGCATTACCAAACTTGCAACGGCCCTTTGAAGTGGAGACAAATGCGAGTGGGTATGTTATGGGAGTTGTATTGATGCAAGGAGGAAGGCCCATTTGCTACTATTCTGAAATATTTCATGGGGTGTTTCTTAACTACCCTGCCTACAATAAGGAGCTCTATGCCATGGTGAAAGATGTGAAGAAGTGGAAGCACTATCTGATAGGAAAGGAGACAATAATCCACACAGATCACCAGTCGTTATAGTACATGTAGACCCAAATTAAGCTACAACAAACTAGGCATTACAAGTGGATGGGGTTTTTGCTACAATTTCATTTGGTGATCAAGTATAAGAAGGGAAGCACAAACAAGTTGGCCGATATTCTTTCAAGGCCACCTACACCAAATATTACAGCTTTGGGGACTCTTATGCACATGAATCCATTCACCCATGATGCATACAGAGAGGCATATTCAAAAGATGAGGACTTTAAGGAGGTGTATCAGTAGTTGTAGAGTCAAATTCATGTGCACAATGGCGACAGCACCGTTGACTACCATCTCCAAGATGGGTTACTGTACATGCTGGATAAGCTATGTTCTCTTAAAGGTGAGTGTTTGCAACTAATTAGAGAGGCTCACACCTCCAAGGTTGTAGGGCACTTTGGTGTAGGGAAGACTATGGCTAACTTGTAGAGCTAAGTGTATGCTTTGTTGTACTAGAAATCCTAGCAACAAGAAGCAGGGTTTGTACCATCCTTTACATGTACCTAATCATCCTTGGGAAAGCATTTCCATGGAATTTGCAAGAGGTTTATTAACAACCAGGAAGGGACATGACTACCTATTCGTTGTAGTTGAGAGGTTCAACAAGATGTGTGTTCTTATGCCTTGTAAAAAGACCATCATCGAACAATAAGCAATAAACTTGTTATTTGGGAAATTTTGGGTGCACTTTGGGATACCAAGGAGCATCATTTCAGATAGGGACACAAGATTTCTCAGTGCATTCTTGACTACGTTGTGAGAGAACATGGACATAAAGTTGAAAGATCTACAGCATTCCATCTATAGATAGAAGTAGTCAACAGGACTTTGGTGCAGCTTTTGAGGTGATACAACCAGAAGCATCCGAAGTCTTGGAATTGAAATTTGGTATATGTAAAACATTCTTATAATAAATAAGTCTACTCTTCTACAGGAAATTCCCCATTTGAGACTTTTTTTTGGATATTTTCCACCTTCACCTTTGTATATTGCATATGGGAAGCAAGGAAGAGTGAGGGAAGATCTTATAAGAGAGGCTTTGAGGGCTCAAAAAATTATAGAGAAAATTAGGCAGATCCATCTACAGGTATAGGAAAAAGTCGCAGGAGAAGTATACGGCCAGGCATGATCAGCACAGAATAGAGAAATCATTCAAGGTGGGAGACAGAGTATGGCTACAATTGGACAAGGAGAGGTTGCAGGGGCCTAGAAATAAAATCAAGGCTCTAAGGTATGGTCCCTTGTAGATACTGGAAAAGGTGGGTGATAATGCCTATCAACTTAGTTTACCACCATATATGCACATTTACTTAGTTGTGAATGTAGAGAATTTGAAACTCTATGAGCCTTCCATGCTAGATCAAGAAGAGGAATAGGTCCTACCTTTTGTGGAGGATTTGGCACCAGATGCTCATGTAGAGTTGATCAAAGAGACAGTTTTGCAGAAGAGGTATAGAACTACAAGACAAGGGTAGCATGACCTTTGAAATATTGGGTTGAAGGACAACTTCCAGGCAAAGCTAAATGGTACATCAGAGAGAAGGTGGAGGAAAAATTTCCTCACCTCATTCAGTAAAATATTTTGGGGACCAAAAGCCTCCCAATATGGGGAGGTGTAATCCAAATTGGATCATTATATTTTTTCATCCATATTGATGCATTTGAAGTGGAAAAAAGTGGAGAAATCATCTCACAGGACCGTTTTTACTAGCGAGACACAGTTTGGCATAACAAGGTCTGAAACCTCCCAGGAGTGTTTTGAGACATAAAATGACGTTTTTCGGGGGTAAAACTTTGTTTCTTTGGTGTTTCACCTTTTCATGCTATTCTACATACAAATACCTTTCCAATGGTGTAAGAATCGCGTTAATCGGAGTCTATATGCAAAAGTTATGCCACTCAGAAATTGACTTTCCTGTTTCACACCTATAGTTTGGGACGGGCCACTTCAGCCCCCATTATTCATGGAAAAGGGGCTAGCCACGTGTTTGTGATGTAAAATACTCTAGAAGAGTCTATTTTGTAACTCTAGTTAAGATTTGATGTAGTCAAACTTAACCACTAGTAGGTTATCGGGTTGTGTTATAACCGAGCCACTAGGAGGAAGAGGCATTCCATTCTTTTAAGAGCCTTTTTGTTCCATAGCTGAGCAAAGATAGCTAGGAGAGATAGGAGGTAGAGCCCATAGAGATTATCTATGCACTGTGGCAGCCCACAGGCCATAAGCATTACTTCTTTGTACCTGTAGCCATATTTCCATACAAAGAAAGAGAGTGAAGCGACCTCGCCTTCCAGTTGGGTTTTCTCCCAAAAGGGTTTCCCATAGAGCATATATTGTGTCTTGTGTGTATGTGTGCTTATTTTTTCGTTCTCTACTTTTCTGCATAATTTATATTTGCATGCATGCACTAATTACAATTAAATCCATAGATCTTAAAGTTTAATATATTGTAATAATGTAGAATTTTCATACTTTTAACATGATATTATTAGATCTATTGTGACGACATGTCTAGTGGAATATCCACGGCAGTTTACGGATCATCACACAAAAACAAACACTTGCAAAACTTGTGGTTGCTACAGAAGAACCAACCACACCAAACTCAATTGTTACTTAGTTAATCAAAGAAATAATATTGAATGACACAATTCAAGAGAATTAAAAGCAAGGTTGCATGAGGACATGCAACATATTCATTTGCGGGAAAATGTTGAGTCACCAAAATGCCATATTTTTACCAACCATTTCCATGACTTTTAACCATTTTTTTCTTTTCTATGACCTTATATTAAGATCATTTAAATTTTTATATGTAGGGTTAGGTTCCATAGTAACCAACACATTTATTTTAGTATTTTAAGTGTGTATATGATTAAATATTAGAAAAAATAGTATGTTTTCACTTATCTTTGAAAGTTGGGTGAATTGGGTGATGAATAAAGGAATAGAAGATCTTGTGATAATGCATATTTTTACCACTTAACTCCAAATTCGAATTTCCTCTTCAACCATTGAAGATATTCTATGGATTTAGGATCATTAATGCAATATATTGGATATGGAAAGAATCTTGGAGCATTTGGAGAGATTAGTCGAGTTTTGTTAACAAATATCTTGGAGTTATCTTGACTTTCTAGTTTTTAGCAAATGGTTGTAACCACATGAGAAATTTGTGGATCTAGGAGAGGTTTGTGGATCTAAATTTATCATTACTTATCTTATTTTTTGTATAAATAACATTTCCTTCTCCATTTCAAAGCGGAGGATTCTTGGAGCGTATGTCCATATTATGATAGAATAGAATAAACATTTTGATATTTCTCTTCATGTAGTTTGTAAGTCTTTAGTTCTATAACTAGGATGTTTTGATTTCATTTATGATGTTATAGAGTAGTTTTTTGCCTTATTCTTGGGAGGGTTAAGCTTGTTCCAAATAGATTAGGCTGGTATTTTATTTCATATTACAATCTTTATGCAATTCTTCACTCTGATTTCACGAACAATCTTTTCCTTTTGCAAGTTAGATTAGCTTTCTGTCATGAATGGTTTCCAATAACAAATAGCTATGATTTATGGAAATGTTATGTGCCTAATTCATGCATGGTAAACCTTCAATAAATAATAAATTCCAAGAGTGATTGAGTTATATTTGAGTTTATTCAAGAGTGTTTTGTTTTTGCAATACATAGTTTAGTTTCCTTTATTAGCAATGTTTCATGGAAATAATAAGTGCCTAAATCATGTCAAGAGATAACTTGGTGATACCAATGTCCTAGTAGCATGATTAGTGTTCAAGTACATGTTCATTTATTGATTAAATTTGTTTTTTTTTATGCAATTGATCTCATAAATAGGATAAGCATTAAGCATTCTAGATAGATCATATTACAAATGATCAGATTTTGCACATACAATGTTTCTATTTTATAAGTTTATGAAATGTTTCATTGATAATAAAATGTAAGAGGACTTAGTCATATAAATTAACTGGAAATAGCTTCGATAAAAATTCACACAACAGAGAAGCATAGCTTTATGAGAGAAAAGTAGTTTAGACCCCTCTTGATTTGGTGGAAAAAAAGAAAAGTTTGAGGATAGAAATTTTGATCCAGATTGGATCAATATATTTTTTTTCATTCATTTAGATGCTTTCAGAGTGGAAAAAGTGGAGGATACAACTCAAAGGACCATTTTTACTGGCAGGTCCCAATTTGGCAAACTAGGTTGTGAAAACTTCCGAGAACATTTTGAGGCATCAAATGACATTTTTTTGGGGTAAAACTTTGTTGCTTTAATGTGGCACATTTTTTTCATATTATACACAGAAATACTTTTCCAATGGCACAAGAATCACGTCAAACTGAGTCTATATGCAAAATTTAGGCCACTTAGAAGTTGACCTTTATGTTTTCACCACCATAATTCAAGAGGATGTTGTGTCAGCCCTCATTATTTATGGAAAAGGGAATAGCCACGTAATTATGATGAATAATACTCTAGAATATTCCATATATTAACTATGGTTAAGAGTTGAGGTAGTCAAACCTAACCACTACTAGGCTATCGAGTTGTGTTATAATCAGCCCACTAGGAGGAAAAGGGGCTCCATTCTTTTCAAGGGGATTTGTTCCATAGATGAGAAAAAATATTCGAGGGATACGAGATGTAACATGTAGAGAGGATTTGTACAATGTAATAGCCCATATGCCACAGGCCATACTTATTTGTACTGACAACCATTTTCTATTCAGAGAAAGAAAGCAGAGCGACCTCACCTTCCAGCTGGATTTTCTCCCGAAAGGGTTTCACAGGTCATATCTTGTGTCAAATCATGGTTTGTGATTTTTTATTTCAATGTCCATTATTTTCATCATAATTAACAATAATTTGAAAATTTAGAAATCTAGAGAGAAATAAAACCCTAATAATGTAGACTTCAGATTTTTAAATATAATTTTCTCAAATGTGTTGTGAAGAATTGTCGAATGGAATATCCACAACAGTTTACAAATCATATTCGAGTATTCACAGGGGATATAGATTGGTTGACCCAAAAGTCATAAAACCCTAATCATGGCCGAAAAATATGTTAAAGGCCCTTGTGAACCTGTAGAGGATAGGTTTTTGAGGTTAGAAGCAAAAGTTGCAAATATAAGTCGTAATATGAATCTCCTCATATCAACCCTAAACAATAATATTGGGATACTCAAAGAAGATGGGGTTTCTAATGTAGAGGAAATATCAGAGGGGAGATCATAATATCTAAAAGAAACAGAGTACTAACCAAAGAAAGGACCTGAAAATATCAACCTCTTTCAAGTGCCATCAAATTTGAATCATCCATAGTCCCTAGTCAAAATTAAAGTGAAGGTTTATATTAAGTCATACCAAAGCGATATCAACATTTTGAAGTTGAATCACTAGTTCCAACAACTAGAAGTATATTTTAGTATTCATCATATAGAGGAGGAATAAAATATTTCATTTGCACGGTTAAAATTAGAGAGCCATTCCCTAACCTGGTGGGAAAGCCACATGGAAACCTTGAGGTTGGAGGGACATCCTCTAATGACTTAGTGGGAGGACATAAAACCCTCATAAAGTCATAATTTCACCTTATGGGGTATGTAGAGGACCAGTGGATCCAATGTCACTACTTCAGGAAAGATCTGGTGCAGAGTGTACAGGAGTACACCATAGAGTTCAGAAAGATGGCCATAATGTTGGGTAACTCCATAAAGAACCTATATGTACTCCTCTAATATCTGGGAGTCTACACAACCATCTACAGAAGCATGTGATGTTGTTCAATCCCAGATCAATAGATGAGTCTTGTGGACAGGCACAGTACCTCGAGAACATAGGCCTAAAGAAAGGGTATTCAAGTGGATCAAAGAAGAAGGAGAAATATGATGCTTTTAAGGGAAGAAGAAGTGGAAAAAGGGAAAATATAAAAATACGACAACCACAACACACTAGTGCAAAGATCCCATCAACCACTACAACATTGACAGTCAGACATAGGAGAAGTGTTGGAATTTTTACCTAGAGCTTAACCCAAAGAACAAAAAGAAAGAGAATAAGAAGAAGAATCCCATGGCCATTGATTCGAGAAACCCAATTGAAAGTCACTCTAATGTGGATGAGGAGATTGTTTGTATGTCATTGTAGAAGGAGGTGAATATGAGTAGCATTCAACAATAAGAAGACAAAGAAATGACCAAACTCTTCCACATTAAGATATAGGTCAAGAAGACAAATATTGATGCTTTATTTGACTAGGGATCACATGAAAGTCTCATTGCAGCAGAGTTGGCCAACAAATTTGGATTAGAAGTTCATGATCATCCAATCCCATATCTCTTGTGATGTGTAAATATAGATGTAGAGTTAAAGGTAACAAAATAACGCAAAAATATATTTGTTGTCAATGTTGATTTTATTGATGAAGTAGAACTAGATGTGGTTCCCCTTTATGTGTGTGTAGTGGTGTTTGGAAGTCCCTGTATGTACATGTGAGATAAAATATTCATGCGGAGAGCCAATTAGTACCAGCTCATCAAGGATGGAAAATCATTCACCATCAATGTGCATAAAGGAAACTCAAAAGTTTCGATGGTAAGTGCTAACTAAGTGAAGAAATTAATCAGGTCCAACAAGAATTATGTTTTACTATTTTTAAGAGAAAGTTAGTCTGTAGAAGAGTCGGTAAGAGGAAAGGCATCCCTGGAGGGGCATACTAAGAAACATAAACAACAACTGGAAGAGTTTCTATAGGCATATAGATATGTGTTCTTGTATCCTAAAGGGTTACCACCCAAGAGGGAAGTGGACCACGAGATCCAGTTATTACTGGAAACCTCATTGCCAAACCTTGGGTTGTATAGATAGTCTATTATAGAAGAAAGTGAGGTAAATAAATAGTTGCAGCAGTTACTAGAATAGGGTGTCATTTGACCGAGTACATCACCAAGTGGGTCACCCATCATCATTGTGCCAAAGAAGGATTGGAGTTGGCGAATGTGTATTGATTACAAGGCATTGAACAAAATCACTCTCAAGAACAAGTACCCCGTGGAAAGGATAGATTACTTGTTGGATCAGTTGTAGTAAGAGAAATACTTCAAGTTGGACTTAAAGTCTAGATGTCACTAAGTTTGAGTTAAATAAGAATATACCTAGAAGATGCCTTCAAAATAAAGCAAGGATTCTATGAGGGTTATTCATGTCATTCATCATATGCAATGCACCAGCTACATTTATGAGTTTAATAAATGATATGTTGCGTCATTTTATAAATTCATTTGTTATTGTCTATTTGGGTGATATGTTGGTATACAGTGCTACCTAGGAGGAGCACATATCACATTTAACACATGTGTTGGAGACATTAAAGAAGCACTAGCTTGTAGGAAATACCAATATGAGTGAGTTTACACAAGAATATCTGGTGTATCTGGGTTATGTGATAGGCATAGGAGAGTTGAAGATAGATCATGCCAAGATCGTGGCTATCATGAAATGGTTGGTGCCTACTAATGTTTCTAAGGTTAGCAGTTTTGTTGGGGAAACATAGTCCCTGAGGAAATTCATAGCCTCGTTTTTAGCAGTAGTAGCACTCCTCCACGCCATAATAGCAAGTGGCAAGAGTTTCTAATGGGAAAAGGGTTAACAAAGGGCCTTTAAGGAACTAAAGAAGAAGACTAGTCAAGCACCAATTCTAGCAATACCAAACTCGTAGCAACCCTTCGAAGTGGAGAAAAAATTGAGTGGGTATGCTATGGGATTGGTATTGATGTAGGGAGGAAGGTGTGTATGCTACCATTTTGAAGTATTTCATGGGGTAGTTATTAACCACGGGGACTTCACTGGGGGAGAAATAACATACCACGTGGGTTCATATTGGGGGATATATATCAAGGAAAAAATGACCTAAAATATTGGAGGATATATATGGGTTAAGGGTTTTTATATTGATAGGTACAAAAAATTGGAGCTCAAAGTTAATGAAAAAATATAAAGGGGTATAAAAAAATTTGGTGAAAAACTAGATACCTACAATATCTAATGAAAGTAGGGGTTTTTTAAATTGGTAAGGTGTATTGGGTTCATATTGGTAAGGGGTTAATTAATGCGATTTTTAGAGATATTTTCCAATATGTGGTCAAATTACAGGTATTGTTTAGAATGCCACATATGCACGTGATATGTCTGAGGTTCATTGAGTGAAGCCCCTGTGTTATTAACTACCCTACCTATGACATGGATATCTTTGCCCTAGTTAAAGTTGTGAAGAATTGGAATCACTATATAATGGGAAAAGAGACAGTAATCCACATAGATCACCATCCAATATAGTACCTAAAGTCCCTGAGAAAGCTACAATAGACCAGGAAATACAAGTGGATGGGGTTTCTACAACAGTTTCATTTAGTGATCAAGTACAATAAGGGAAACACAAACAAGTTGGTAGAAGCTTCCAAGGTAGTTTTAACTATTTACCACATATAGAGATCTCAAATTCCTATCTAATCCTACTCTAATGGAGCTATCTCTTATCACTTGAGCTCATCCTCCCATCATAAGTGTATCTCAAGCCTAGAATGGTAAATCCTAAACTACCACAACTCATCCTATAAATGTAATACCTCCCATAAGATTTTGGTTGGCTTTTGGAGATAGATAGTGCCCTCATGCTGCTCCTTTGAGCCTAAGGAGTTATCACATTCATACATTAGGGTTGATGTTGAGGTGTGCTTTGTGGCAAGGAAGGAGAAGTCAACTTGGGGAGACATCTACAAATTCATACTTCTATCTATGGTTGTAATTCTCTCCTATATTTGTTATTACAAAGGGCATCTTGTTTTCCTATATATGTTGTGTTATGTTTGCAGTCATGTATTTCAATGTAATGTTGACTCATTCAATATAGATTTTAGATTATGCTACATCGATTGTGGTTCCTTCTCTTATTTTATTCCTGTGTGCAAGTTCTAACTATACCATTTGGAGCTAGAGTTGGAGCTTACAAGCAAGGAGGAAAGGAAGGCTTGCTAAAGATTTCAGGTAGGCTTCTTCCCCATAGTCTAATTTCTCTGAGGAAAACTTTGAGATTTTTTCCTTTTGTTGTTCTAGATCATACCACTAGACCTAGGGAAGTCACCTTTGTCCACAATAGTGAAAATTTCATATAACAAATTGGCAACCATACTGGGGACCAATATTTTCCCTTAGTCGTTTCCTTGACCTTAGCACCTTTATACCTCTCAAAGTGACCTTAAATGACTTATTTAGACATTGATTGATATTAAGAAAACATATGTTTGATATTGATTGGGTTTCTTGTGTCGTCTTTTGACTAAATTAGCCCCAATGCACTCTTTCTTCTAAGATAAAGCACTTCAGTGCACATGTCCCTTCTTTGTGTCTACATTACAGTGCACTAGTGTTTGTTTTTCACCTATGTTGATTCCTGTAGGAAGCAAAAAATTGCATTCCTTAACCTTTATCTTCATTCTTCTTTGGTTTAAAAAAATTTCCTTGTGTGTTTGAGTTTGTCTTTACCTCTAAAAATCCATCATTATGTTTGTTTTTCGTTTTATTAGCCTTTGATAAGAATTTATTTGGTTTTATTTTTCTTATCAATTAGGTCTTTTATGAAAATTTTGCTTGATCATTGATTGGCTTGAAGAAATTTATATTATAGTCATATTATGTGTGGTTTATTTTATCAGTGATCTTGATGCATCTTAGTTTTCATTGAATTTGAAGGTTAAGAGGAAAGAAAAAAAATCTCATCATTTTGCATATTTTGCATTTCACTTAGGGTTTTGCATGAAATTAGAAAATTGGAGCAATTTCATTTAAAAATTTTCATTAGGAAGTGTTGTTTGTTGCATTGTTTGTTTGTTGGATTCTTGTTTGAATCTCTTCCTTCTCATAGATAATTTTTCATCGAAAATAAGAGAGTTTTTATTATCATACTAGATTGCATTGTAGGGAATTTAGGTGAACTCGTGGTGAGCATTGAAAACTAAAACATAATAAAAGATCAACTCTAAAATTTACTCAATCAATCTTAAGGAGCATTTGGAACATTAACGCAAACATCTAGAGATCTAGGCTAGAGACGTGTTCCAATGTCTTTAAATGTAGGAGTTGTTGAGTTGTCATTTTGTGTCAATGTTACATTCTGGGGGTGATATCTTTTTCCATGTATGCAAGTGTATAGGATCATTCTCCACGTACCTTCGGGTACATCAGATGGAACTCCATGCATGATAAGTATATGGGAACACTCTCATCGAAGGGTTACACATTATACATCACTACTATGGACTGCACTTTCATGTACCTCCAGGTATATTTGGAAGTCCCAACTAGGTTGTTATCCCGCCATAGGTAACTGAGTTGGCCTCTTTGTACCCTGTGATACACTAAACACAACATTCAAGGAGATTGTGTGCACGTACATAAATTCATGGTTTACCAAGGTGGTATATCGTAGTTCACGACAACTTGGTAATCCTTATCGTCCTAGTTTCCCCTTTGATTTATTTTGTGTCTTTAATTTCTAAAATAAATTAATTGACTAGAGAACAGCATCCTCACCATGGAACAACTCCTTAGTGGATATTAGGTTGAGACTAATGGTGGTAATTACCGAGTCTACCAATCAAGAAAACCCCTTTGACGGGAATCCTGGTCCTTTTCCTTCTTTTGGAAAAATTGGTGCTCCTTATATGGCAACGTTGTCCCTTCCCAGATTTACCATTGGTTTTCCAGTTTGGTTGTTTTTGACCTCCTTGGTTTTGAATGTCCAGACTATTCCTCAACCAAGTTCTCCTCCGCCTGAAGAAAATCAACCTCAAGTTGATCCTAAAGTTGATCCTTTTCCTTCTTCAGTTGTTGTTTCTTCATCCCTTTCTTCCTCCTCGCCTAGTGAAATTATTGATTCTCATAACCATGACTCTAAGAAGTGGAAGAAACAGATGAAGGAGAAGAAGCAAAAATAAGCAGAGGGGAGACTAAGCAACCATTGCTATTAATGAAACTAGTATGGAGAAACCTTCCAATCAACCCCACAAAGTTAAATTCCCTTGCAAGTTATGTAAGGGTGATCACCTTCTTAGAGATTTCCCTAATATTCCACAGGAATTAGAAGTGCGGTCCACAGGATCACATCAGCCTCTAGGGATCATGTTGGTGATAAACCATCAACTAGTGATAGTAAAATCCATGGGAAAAATGGTAAATTCAAGTTTACCTGTAGGTTATGTGAAGGGAATCATCATATTCACCTTTGTCCTTATATGGATGAAGCCTCAAAATTGTTGGAAACCCTTACAACTTCTCAGCCTTGTCTTCCAGTTGGTTATCGAAATATTTCTCCCCATCCTCCACTAGTTGATGAAGTGATTGATCAAAATCTGAATCCAATCAATCCCACTCTCTCTAAATGTTAATTCCATGAGTTTGTTCCCAACCAACCATTGGTTGAGAAACTAGTTGACTCAATTCCACCTTCCATTAATCGTACTTTTCCCATAGAGAGTGATTCTCATACCGCTCAGGTTCTTCTCGTTTCTTGAGGTTCCAATGAACTAGGGGGAAATCCTACCATTTTAACTGCATAAGGGGACAATCCTCTCGTTCCCAAAGCACAGGGCAGTAGTTCTCCCATTCCCATAACCTAAGGGGTAGTTCTCTCATTCCCACAATACCCCCTCCAAGTAGTATCGTCACTTCCTTTGATTGGAGCTTACTCTGAGGATATCATCTTCCTTCTTACGTACCCTTCCAGGTCATAATACAAGATTATAATATGGTCGTATCTAGTACAGTCATCAATGATCTGTTAGTATTTTTTCATCAACTGCTTGGAAATATTTCGGTTCTCCATCGCTTGTGCCCATGATGAGTCAACCATAAGGGATCCTTCCTTAGTTTCCTATTACTTTAGGAGGAAAGATTGTCTATATCAATGTGATGGTAGTGCTAGGCCCTTCGTATTTTAATTTATTCCTTGGGCGTGACTATGTTTATGACATGGGAGATCTTGTCTCATCACGTTTTCCTGTGATGTTTTCCCTGCATAAAGGAAGAATCATGACCATTGACCAGATTTCATTTATTGGTCCTAATTTGACTCCCATTCAACCAGCTTCCCTAAATGGTCCTGATGTGCAATTAGTATCTCCCATCCACAGGTTAATTATGTGGCAACTTGCTCCATGCCTATGTCTACCAATGATTTAGTAGGTGATGTAGTGCATCATGCATTGCGAGCACTAGTGCTTGATCTTTCCCTTGGATCCTTTGATATGTATCCCTTTTTTGAATCTCAAAATTGTCTTCCATCTTCATCCATATTTCCATCATTTCATAACCATTTAGCCTTCATTTCATACTTATCTAGCCTAAAACCCTAGATCAAGTAACCATATTCATAATTATATGGGTTAGGATCCTTGTTTTCCAAAGTTATTTATTTTATGTGTATAAAGTGAATTTATGATTAAAAACTAGGAAATTAACATGGTTTCATATATCTATATATGTGTTATGAGTTTTGTGGCATGTGTAGACTTATTTGGAGGATTTAGAAGGTTCTTACTTGGCCTCCCAAGATCAAATTCGAATTTCAACTCAAGAGGTGGACCATATTCCAAGGAGAAAGATCATGGAGATATTGATGTGTCATAGGATTTGTATCTAGTATTTAGGGATGAGTTGAGACAAGTATGGATCTAGTAGATATTTAAGACATCTACATTTATTGAGTAGATATCCCTAATTCATGTATAAATAAGAGGAGCATACTTCAAAGTAAGCCAACAATTGTCAGTTATTCACTAGCATCAGATTTATGATTGTTCATTCAACATGAATAATATTATTTTCTTGCAATTATGTGTTATGAATGTTGCTTGATTATTAAAGAGTGATAGTTTTTCATGTGTTTTCATTGAGGAATGGGCGAATCCCCATCAACCACAATTCACATACATACGTAACATAGTTTAATTTATGTTATTTCCTTTCATGCAGATGTGATTTACTTTCTGCAAGATTTTGTTATGTGAAGGTTTTATTGTTTCTTGAATTCTAGTTTATCATTTGATGCAATGGTAATGTTGTTGGAGTATAACTGTGAGGAAGGAAAACCAGGACCTCCTAAGTTAGGATCCTCTTCTCTTGCTATCTATGCATCACAAACCGCTACTCTTTAGTTTCTCTTCTTGGGGATAGTACCATGAGGAAGGACAACCAGGACCTCCTAAGTTAGGAGCCTCTTCTCTTGCTTGCTGCATCTTGAATCAGAAACTTTTTAGTTTCTTTAAACTTAGAATTTATTTGTAATATGAATTTCCTTTCTTTATTTCCATCCTAAACAAAATTTATACAACATTTTCATCTGAGGTCCCATATATTTTGGTTTTCTTCTAAGTTTCTGAAGCCCCCGGGTTGACATATCAAAATGACAAGGGATTTAACATACCATTAAACCACCCCACACCCTTCTCGAGCATTTTCTCCCTTCTTATGAGAGCTTCTTGGAAGTTGTGGTCTCTAGGGAGCCATGATTAATATAACCAAAGGTCCCGAAGTAGATTTCCTTTTCTTGCATCAAGCTCCTTAAAAAATGAAACAAGGTTCCCATATCAAAGTTCCTTACCTTGTGTAAATCTCATTAAAAAGTGAAACAGATCCCCCTCCTATCTGATTCTTTTAGATCAATACAGATCAATACACCAGTATTTTTGACATGGTTAAAACCCTCAAAGAGGGAAACAGTCCACGGCCTGAGCCAATGCGGCCACTTCAGGCAATTTATTAATAAAAGAATGAAATTTTACATAAGCTTCTCTCATGAAAATTTAACCTACAAATGACCCTCCATGCTCTTTAATAGAGATCATGGACCAATCATGTGTTAAGCCACGGATCAAGTGTCAGTAATACCGAGGAGAGAATGAACTGTCGGATCACTACATATCGTGACCATCAGATTGTAAGTTACAAAAGTACATAGTAAAGAAACACACTTTACCTAACTCTACACTATACCAAGTTATACTTAACTATTTCCTATGTGTCGGAATATCCTAACATCCCACCTTAAGAACAACTTGGGATAGGATTGAAGGATTTACAAATATGACATGATAGGAGAAGGAAGGAGGCACTAGAGCCTATTAAAACTCTATAAACATTAAAAAAGAAGTCGAGTTACACCTTCAATGGACTCATAAAATCATCAAACATCAATGGACTCGTCAAACATGATGAGACCAAACCACTCCTTCTCAAGGTTCATTAAAAATACTCACAAGGATTCATCTGAAGGATGAGCTCATAGATCAAGCATATGTTATCCTCCTCAAGATTGTCAAAAGTAAAGAGGTACTTACAAAAAATGGCTGGGAAAATTGGAAAAATAGGGTACTTAACCTATTAATGGCAGTGATTCTCTCTTGAACATGATACTCTTTCACTTCATCTCCATGACTGATGGGTTGGGAAATCGGCTTGCCTCTTTGATTAATCATATTGTATTAAAAGCGTTCACTTTCTATTTTGATTCAATGTTGCCAACTCCATAAAGTGTCATTGATATGTTCAAGAGAAGTCCTTTAGTTGTTATCTATTGCAATATTCCTAATCCTTCAGTTCATGTTTTTCATTCCTGAACCAACTCTGCATCAACATTGTTTTGTCTCAAATTTTCATACCCATTTCGCGTTGTTGATGGGGGATGCATGAAGGCCCTCATGCAATGGGTCACTTCCTGTCGACATCAACACATTATCTAGATATTTGAGTTAGAAACTCCCCTCAGTGCCTTGGACTTGCATACATTAATGGAAAATTTCCTCACTTTCGGTGACAGGTTTTCATCATTGGCCTTCGACCAGAGGATTCTATGTGGTGTTCGACTTCAACTCATATATTCACACCATATGCATTGTATTGTGGTACCATGAGAGACATTATCATCATCGGTGGTTTCTCTCACATTTGTTAATGATTTACATCATTGGTCGGTAATCAGATGGTGTCTACCATGTTCCACTTGAACTCATTTAATCACATAGTTAGACTCGTACTATTGAGTGAACAAGATAGAAGATCATGGATCTAGTTTCATTCATCTAGGTTGCGTTTTCCACATTCATACCAAATCATGGAGTATGATGGTTATGATTATACAAAAGATTATCCAAGCATGGGTCCACATTTTTTCATCATACGATGAAACTTTTTGATCATTGAATACGTAATATGGTTTATATGTTGAGGATGGGTATGCCTCCCTTAGCAATGACATCATGACGATAATATGTATTATAATAGATGATAAAATCAATTAACTTGTTCTTGATCCGGACTTGTCACAAGGTAAATCACTTTAGTCCTCATCCATTATTTATGACTTTGTACTTTAGGGGGGAATATTTTACATGACATTTTTTCACATCATCCCAAAAGGCTTGAAAACCAGATCAATTAATATCCATGAACACTTTGTCATAATCTCTTTGCAAATCCCTAAGCATCAATTCTCCAAAAAGTCTGAGTTTTTGGGTCTCTCTGCTGAAAAAACATATTTTTGGTCCTATCACACCCTGCATAACTGAGAAACTACACTGTAGTGAAGTCTCTCCTTCTTTGGGGGTGCACTGCAGTGCACCCTACATAACTAAGAAATTGCGTTGATTCTAGAATTTTAGGAAAAAAAAAAAAAAAAAAATCAAAGCCTCTCCTTCCAGAAGCTTCCAAGGTAGTTTTAACAATTTACCACATATAGAGATCTTGAATTTCTATCGTATCCTACTCTAATGGACCTATCTCTTATCCCTTGAGCTCATCCTCCCATCATAAGTGGATATCAAGCTTAGAATGGTAAATCCTAAACTACCACACTCATCCTATAAATTTACTACCTCCCATAATGTCTGGGCTGGATTTTGGAGATTGATAGTGCCCTTGTGTTGCTGCTTTGAGCCTAAGGAGTTATCACATTCATGCATTAGGGGTTATGTTGAGGATTCATTTGTGGCAAGGAATGACAAGTCAACTTGGGGAGACATCTACAAAGTTAGACTTCTATTTATGTTTGTAACTCTCTCCTATATGTGTTTGTTATGAACCAGCTCACAGAAAGATAGAAAAGATAGATGAACGCCTTAGAAATAAGCCTCTTTGAGGGGGAAACCTCCTTTACATTACACAAATGAATAATTCTTGGATGATACAAATGACAAGACCTCCTCTTTCTATATATAAGACTCTAAGGGGTCATAATATAATCAGAACCAACATAACAATAATAATGTAAGGGCACAATAATAACAATAGTGGGCTTTCTATGGGGCACAATAATAACAATATGGGGACTACATGGGCACAACAATATAATAAGGGGGTTGCACTAATAAAAATAAGGGGTTACACTAGTAGTATAGGGACCTAACATGCCCCTCTCATTCAAAAAGTGTTGTCCTCAATGCTTGAGTAGTTCTTGATGCTTCTGTATAAATTCTTGTCCTCCCATGTGGAATCTTCAATTGTTAAGTTCTTCCACTTGATGTGATACTCTGAAATTGATCTATTTCATAGCTTTCGATTTCTCGGTCCTGTCACTGCTTCAGGTTCCAATGTGATTTTTCCTTCCTTGTCAAGTTCTCACAATATTGTTTGAACTGGGATCTTCTGCAACTTTTGAATGAGTTCCCACTCCTTTGGGCATATGGATATATGTAAGGGTTGATGTTTGGAGGAACACTTCGTGGAATCAAATGAATAGCATGATCATGATCACAAATAGGTGGGAGGTCTTGGGGAGTCTCAAATACTTTGGAATGATTGTCCAAAACATTTTGGAGATCTGGAGAAATACATGATTTCGATGTGGGATCCTCTAGTGAACATAATTGTGCAATTACACTCATTGTTCTTTATTTAGAAGCTTTTTCATGTTGTTAGAGTTGATTATCTTTCCAGGTTTTCCTTCGATACCCTAGGTATCAGAGCTTTGGATTCTAGGGTTTCGCTGCTCCAAACAGGTCATCGTGGAATTTTCGCTATAACGTTTTCTCTATGACATTTCATAACCTAAAAAAAAAACCCATTTCAAAAGACATCGCAGAGAACCTTGATTCCAAATTTTAGATATTTTCTCACTATATTTTTGGATATATAATATGAGGAAGTTAGGGTTTCGGCAGGCTCCTCAATTACATCCCAAACAGGTAACCTTAGGAAGATAGTAATAACTTTCTCTCTGAGAAACAAATTGAAATTTCATAAGAAGTTGCAGAAAGAGGATAGACTGTACTTTTCTTTGCATAGTTTTTAGATCTGAAAGTCAAAACAGTGACACAAGGCACGTCATACAAGTTCGCTCTACTAAAACATTATATAATTAGGTCATCTTAGGAGATTGGGCATAACTCTTTCTTGGAGAATCAAATTCTAATCAGACTTGCGGGGTTAGAAAGAGGACTCAGAGGGCTACTGCAAGAGACAATTTCATAACTTTGAGATCTGCAAGTACAGATTTACAGTCATTTCAAGATCGAGCTCCTGAAATAAAGAAAAGTTGATATGAGGAAGTTTGATGGAAAGGATCCAGTAAATTGGATACTACAGATGGAGCAATATTTTGATCTACATGGTGTACCACTGTTACAAAAGGTATGTATTGCATCTTCATATTTAGAACCAGATCAATTTATATGGTATAAAGGGATTTGTTCTCGTAAACAACTTGTTACGTGGTCAATTTTCACGGAGGAAATGATAGCACATTATGAGGATACAAAGAGCAACGCCTTGTTTACAGCAATTCCACAACAATTGGAAAAAAAGGAGAAAAAGGGCTTTGATACAAAGTGGAAAGCAAAATTATGGCAACAAGGAAGTCTACCCCTCACAACTATAAATATGGAAGCGTTTTTTCTCCTAGCCTTAGACAACCTACAAGGGTTACACCACAACAATTGGAAGAAAAAAGAGAAAAAGGGCTTTGTTACAATTGTGATAACAAATGCATTAAAGGTCATAAGTGTGTTGAGAAGAAATTACTTTACATTGATTGAAGGAGAAAGGCATGTTAGGCCCCTATACTACTAGTGTCACCCCTTTTTTTTTTTTTTTTTTTTTTTTTTTTTTAAAAAGTCGGTGCTAGAAGAAATTACTTTACTTGATTGAAGGGAAGGGCATGTTAGGCCCTAACACTAGTGTCACCCCTTATTTTTTTTTTTTTTTTTTTTTTTTTTTTTTTTTTTTGACAAAGTTGGTTGCTAGATGTATTCAAAAAAGTAGGGGGAGACTAAGCTCCATTGTTACAATGGATGAGCTCATAGAATGAGCTTGCAGTTGAATTACATTGTGACAGTTCACAGGAATGTTTTTACTATCCGATTGAAAGATCCTAATACAAGTATAGATTCTGATAAATTGGGAAAAAAGAAAGCTGACTTTACAATACATCTAGTCGATACTTATGTGGCTGATCTGTCGAGCATTGGAATCCTCCGGGTGGCTGTCAACTGCTGCAACTCTTGCACTAGAGGAGCTGGTGCTTGGACCATTTGGATTGTTGATCTTGTCCATCATAAACTTGAGAATCTCAACAGACTCCTGGATGTGCACACAGGTATTTAAAAGAGCGCTGAATTGCTCCTGCAGAGAAGAGATGCGATGCAGGAAAATATTGAGGTTAGCCTCATATTTGGCTGTGAGAATCCTTGTGGCAGCATCGATTTTTTCGTCCAGAAAGCGCTAATGCGTTATGACTTGTTCTATCTCAGCTTGAAGGTCACAACAATGCAGGCAATCCTCACTTCGATCCATCAGAAGAACTTCAACATTGGCTTGAGGCGATGCTGGAAGAGAACACACACCAACTGCTGCTACAAAACTGCACACAGTTCTATAAAAATTATCAGTCTTGGAACCGGGTGTTGAAGCCGAGCAAAGGAAGTCACTAAAGATCGCAACAGGAGTACAGAGGAGCAGAGTAGCGGTTCTTATTGAGTTGATGAGGAGGGATCGGTCGAGAGGGGACCTGAAGAGGGCAAGAGGCCAGAGATGATCGTCGGCCAACTCATAGACGCTGCAAAGGAAGCGAATACAGCTAAGTGTTTGGGAGAAGGGGCATGGAAATGAGGAGGAGGCTTACTGAGATATATAGCAAGCAAGCAGGAGCTTGATGAGTACCGGATCACATGGAGAAGGCATGGGCGATCACGGTTCTTGTAGTCAAGGATTTGATTTGCTGTATCAAAATATCCTGCGATGTGATACGACTGGGTTATTAGGGATTTGCAACAGTATACTTCAGATTTTATTTGGATTTGGTCAGAGTCCTTTTTAACAGTAGCACAGTTCATTGGAGGAGAACGATTTGAAGCAATCATAGATTTCAGGGTATGAATTGATGAAGGGTCGTATTGTTGCATAGGATACTTCCTTTTTCTCGTGAGCAGGCTTGACTAGCCCTTTTGTCAGCGTCTTGATTGTTGGAGCGGAGGAAATGATAGAAGTGATGCTCCTGATCATGAGATAGCAGACTTTTACATCGATTGATGGTTTGTTGTAAGAAAATATTGGAAGCTTGCCGACTACTATTCATTAGGCTGATTATAATGGCGGAATCACCAAATATGAGGGCTTTTTTAATCCCTTGGGCCTGTAGTTGAAGGATGCCTTGGTAGAGCCCCAAAGCTTCGGCTCTGTTGTTGGAAAGGATTCCCAATCCCCATTCATAAGAGGATGTGGGATCGCCTGAAGGATTGTAAATGATACCCCCTACTCCCGCTGCTCCTGGGATAGATTTAGATGCTCCATTGAAGAATAAAGAATGACAATTCTTTGATTGAATCCATTTGCTGAATTCGTCCTTTGTTAAGCAAATTTTCCAACTGAGACTATTTGCTTTGCCTCTGAAATTGTTGATTTTCACTGTTAAAGAATTATTGGTCTTATCAAGTAGGTTTCGAATGAATTTTCTTTCCTCTGTCCAAAGACTGGTGGAATCTTTTTTTTTTGTTATCTTGGAGGCTATGGTTTCAGTAGCCAGACTTATTGCTTTGATGGAAAGGTGCCTGATTGATGTTACTTTATCTCAGAATATCATGATGTTCCGAGCAATCCAAATCCACCATAAAAGAGCAAATGGGAGGGCGTTCCATACTCTTTTAGCGAGATTATGCTTCATGAATTGCCAAGGGTAGTTCCTCTTCCAGTTATTTAGAGCTTCGTCGATGGAATGTTGAGTATTCCAAATGGAAGGTGCGGAGGGGATGATATTATTCCAACATGAGACTGCAAAGGGACAGGAGATAAACAAGTGTTGTATGGATTTCTCTGCTACTTTACAGTTGGGACATCTAGAGGGTCCAACAATGTCTCTTTTTTTTAGATTCTCTACAGTGAGAATTTTTCTATGCAGGAGAGTCCACATGAAAAATTTTAATTTTGGAATTGCTTATGCTTTCTTTAAGGTCTTCCAGTGTTTCCATGTTGTCGTTGGGTATTCCTTGTTGCTTAAGTAATCATAGACTACTTTGGTTGAATAACTGGTTCCTGTAGGATCCCATCTGAACTCATCCTTATCGGTTTTAATGGTGGGCACAATACTGTGCAGGTGGTTGCAAAAAGAATCAAAGCTACCTTTAAGATGATGGGGGATGGGAGGAAATTTCCATCGCATCCAAACATTGGTTGATGCATCCCATTGAGAGATTTGGCCTAAATTACATATAACTTTGCTTTGTAAATAGAAGATTATAGGATCCATACCTGGGAGACTGTTTATCGGTGGGTTTCCCATGATTTTATCCGAACCGATGTTTACAGTTGCACCTCCTTTTGGCACTTTGGAGACATTTTGTGCCATGAATGCAATGGATTTTTTGCAAAGCTTCCATATCTTTATACAATTTCTACTGGGGATCTCGAATGTGAGTAGATGTTGCCTTGGCTGGTTGAGGTATTTTGCCTCTAGGACTTTTTTCCAACAGGTTGTTTGATTATCCAGAAGTCTCCATATCATCTTCCCACCAAAAGCTAAGTTCATGAGTGATGGGAATCTTATGCCAAGACCTCCTTTATCTTGACTTTGGATGACATGTTTCCATTTTACTAGGTTGAATTTTTTCTTCTCATTCTTGCCTCCTTGCCAGAGAAAGAATCTGAGAATGATGTCCTTTTTACGATGGAATGATGCTGGAGCTTGAGCCAGGGAGAATTGATAGAGGGGAAGAGAGGAAAGGCCTGATTTTAGTAGCACCTATCACCCAGATGGATTGAGCCACAAAGTTCCCCATTTCTGAACTTTCCTTTTCATTTTGTCTAATGTTAAGTCCCAAACACCTACCTTTGCATTCCCTATACTCACCGGCATTCCCAAGTAACTGAAGCAGTCCCAATTTAACTTACAAGGGACACCAAAAATGTTAGAAATGTTGTGGATCGTTTGAGATGAAGCATTCCATCCATAGATGCAGCTTTTGAGATGATTAATTTGACCCCCTGAGTATCTCATGAATTTATCTAACAGGGATTTGAATCTTCATGCTATAATGGTGGTCGCCCCCCCTAGCAATAGGGTATCATCAGCAAATTGAGAGTGGTTTATATTTTTAGTGCCATCTTCAAATTTAATGCCAGTGATGAGGCCTGACTGCCTCTTATGGTCAAGCGCACAGCTGAATGATTCTGCCATGAGGATGAAAAGATATGGGGATAAGGGGCAGCCTTGTCTTAATCCTCTTGAGGATTGAAAGGAAGGTCCAGGTCTGTCGTTGATGAGGGGAGCGATCCATGGGCCAGAGATACAGGCTCTTATGATATTAAGAAGGAGAGGAGAGAAGCCTATTCTCTGAAGAACTGCAAACAAGAAAGAATGCCTTACCCTGTCAAAGGCATTGGCCAAGTCTAATTTCAAAATAAATCATTTTTCGTTCCTTGAATGGCTTGAATGTATGGCTTCCTAAACCAAGAGAATAGAGTCTGAAATTTGTCTATTAGCCATAAAGCCTCCTTGGTTTTTAGAAATTAGCATCGGAAGGAGAGGTTTGAGACGAGAGGCTATGATTTTAGTGAAGATTTTGTATGAAGAATTGCATAATGATATTGGCCTGAAGCGAGAGAAATTGGAAGGGCGGTTCTCCTTATGAATGAGGGCCAGATGAGTAGAGTTTGTATAACCTCCTATTTTTCCTTTTCTCTGTATCCACTTGAAATATTTGATGAGATCCTTTTTTATCAAATCCCAATATTCTCTATAAAAGCATATTGGGAATCTGTCTGGTCCAGGTGCCTTGTTAGGCTGAAGGCTCCAAATTGTTTCCAGTATTTCTTTCTCTTTTATCTCTTCTATCAAATTTTTGTTTAAATCTGTTGTGACCTTGGTTGGCAAGTGCTGCAGGAGGTCATCATAGAGTTCTTCCTCCCCTGTTTCAGTTAAGAGCTCCTTGAAATGGTCTGTGGCAGCCCCTTTGATATCTGATTGTTCAATATGTTGAGTCCCTGCACTGTCTACAATGATTGTTATGTTATTTTTTATTTGTTGTGCATTGGCTTATTTGTGAAAAAAGGAGGTATTCTTATCTCCACTTTTCAACCAGATTTGCTTAGACTTTATGCACCATTTTTCTTCCTCCTCTCTTTTGATTATGCACAATTGATTGTATAGTTTTTCTTCTTGTGCCTTTTCATTCTGACAGTACTCCTGATGTTCTATTACGCATTGGAGGTCTTCAATTTTGGATTTCAGCTCATGTTTTTTTCTTCTGGTTCATTGTACTACGTTTTGGCCCAATTTTTGAGCGCTTTTTGCACATTTCTTAACTTGTTCTCCCATATAAAGCCTTGAGATCCTTCAATACGTTGACCCCAGGTTTGTTGGATGATATTTTTAGCTGCTTGGTAATCGCTCCATATGTGATTATATTTGAATGGAAGAGGCCCGAGGGGGCAATGCATATCCATGGATAATGTAATTGGGTAGTGATCTGAGACTGCAAAGGGTAAAATGGAAGAGTTGACAACTGAAAAGGAAGAGAGAAAGGAGACATTGACCAGGAACTGATCCAGTCTCTCCATTATATTGCTACTACCCAATCTGCGATTACTCCATGTATATTTTTGGTTTTTTGGAATGATATCTATCAGGTCACCATTTTGCATTATGTTTTCTAGTTGATTTTTGAATGGATCTGGCATAAAGCTTCCCCCACGCTTTTCATTGGCATGTAAAATTAAGTTGAAATCGCCTCCTAAGATGATGTTACTGCTATCTTCTTCCATTATTTTTTTGCTGAGAGAATCCCAACAAACTTCTTTGTCCCTATAGTGGTTAGGGGCATAAACATTAAAAATGACAATCTACCGTTTGCTCATGTTGTTCCTCAACATTGTATTTATCCAATGTTGTTCTATTAGTTCAGCTTCACTATTCCACTCTTCCTAACTCCAGATGGTAGTAATTCTGCCAGAGGCCCCTCTGGCTTCACAAGTACTTCATTTATAACACTTATGACGATCAATAATCTTGTTGACTTCTGACTCTCTTTGTTTTGTTTCTTGTAATAAGATAATGGATGGTTTCTCCTGAGTTATAAGTTCTTTTAGGGTGTTGGTTTTGGAGGGGTGCCCGATTCCCCTGCTGTTCCATGAAAGGATTTTAATCATTTCAAACCTGTGATTCGAGGAGGTGCTCTGCCTCCCTTGTCTTTGCTTGCTGTTTCTTGATCTTTTGTGCCCTGAATGTAAGATTCTATAGGATTCTGTAGTCCTAGAGCTATATCTTTTTGTGCATTCTTGTCCCTATGTGTTTGGAAGTCTTTCTTCCCGGCTTCTTTTGACCATCTAGGGAGGATCCTTGATCCTTGGAGTTGCTACAAGTAATTCTAGGAGGAAGGGGATCTGATAATAGGTGGGAGGGAATGGTCATAGAATGGGGGGAAGAGGGGGGTTGAGAAAGATTCAAAGGAGTAGGATCATCTTCGGGGAGGGAGAGGACGTGGAAGGGGTTGAAGGAAGGAGGAGATGGAAGAGGTTTCAACATGCCAGAGGATTGAGGCAGATGAGGAGAAGAAGGAAGAGGGGATGAGG